>JAGVVM010007678.1:0-23235 GCA_019149425.1 Psidium friedrichsthalianum
TTCTAATGAGAATTGGGCTTTTTAGACATGGCCGTGGAAAGTGTTCATGATTGGCTTTTAGTCAACATTATTTACATCTTAAAAAAGTTCGAATTCGAATTAGAATTCGGATTTCTCCGCCGTTTCGGGCGAGCATACATCGTTTTATTTTTCTTTAGATATGATTTGGATATGATGGGATGAATAGCGATATAATAACGTACGGCTAGCATGATTTTTGTTCTGTTCGTAGGGAAGGAGAAAGAAAAGCTAAATGGTTATGTACTTTCTATACTTAACATTGTAACCTAAGCTCATAACCTCTTTAGATAAGAAATTCGACAATGTTATTGCAAAAACGTCGGTATTATTTATGAATGGAGAAGAAGAGACAACTGAAGAAAAGAAAAAAAATATTAAGAGGGTATGTGTAACGTGACTTATGCATTCTTTTAATCGCTTCAAATATGTCCACCTACGAGAAATTTGGAGGGACGCTTATAAAAAATCTTATTTTCACACAAACTATATTACATATCTATTCCCAAATGCATAGAAAGGACAATCATGAGAGTGGTTTTTTTTTTCCTTGCTATGACCAATTTACATCCTTTACAACAAAACTTCTGGGGTCTAGTCAAGATCGAGTCACTAATCACCAACAGAAAGGAGGGCTTCCCCAAAATGTAATAAATCGAAAGGCCTCATTTGCCGAAGGACAACAAGACGACCTTGGGAAAGCTGACTATTTCTCATAACTTTATTTGTATTAACTCGATTAGTTTTGGACACTAGGCCGAATCCATCTGCTAATTTAGACAAATTTCAAAAAGGGTCTTGAATTTATCTTGACTAAATCGAAATTATCGATCATAATTAGAAATAATTCACTTATTCGATCTATGATAATGAGAACACATGTATATTTCGGTGTACTTGAGAAGGGTAATTATGTTTAGTTCTATGCTTAGTTGGGCTAGAATTTGAGGTATCTTTCTAATTGATATTTAATTATATTATCTTATTTGAACTCCGTGATCCCAACGAGATAAAAACTCGACTAATCCCGATTCGTTGCTTCATTCATCAATCTGCGAAGGGGAAAAAGGTAAATCGATAACCCAAAGGGGATATCCTCCGCATTTGTTAGAGTAGAATTATTGGTGAAATCTACATTAAAAAATAATTATTTTTGTGAAGTACAGGAAAAGGGAAAAAAAAAGAAAAAAGGGATTTTGGGGGACCAAGTTGCAATTTTCGCAAACAGGTGGGCACAAAATAGAAACGTCCCACGTGAGGTTTTATAGCTGCCTGCCTTGACGAGTCTGCGTGCAGATGTAGTTGGTTTGAAAAGAGAGCAAGCGGCAATTCAGACAGGCGCAGAAGTTTGAGAGAGACAGAGAGAGCGAGAGAGAGAGGGAGCGAGCGAGCTGGCGCAAAACATATGCTCTCAGACAGTCATAAGCTCTCGTCTTGTAAGATTTTTTTGCATCTTCTTTCCTTTAAATTTCAGCTTGTTATATGATGACCTCTTTCTCTGTTCGATTGGGGTTCTTACATCCGATTGAAATTTTGAATAGATAAGGGGGGGGGGGGGGGGGGGGGGATATAAGTCGAAAATAAATAGAAAAAGCCGTCTTTTCGTCTACTGGTCTCATTTGACAATCAGATTCAAATCCCTATATCCATTTCCGTATATACAATGATATTGGTCACTCTTTGTTCGGGCGCACCTGGAGTTTTTCCCCCCCTTTTTAGCCGTAATTGGTTCAATTTATCATTGCATCGGTTTTATCATTAGGCAGAGAGAGAACCTAGGAAGATTTTGGAGTTTCCGAGGCCTCCTCTTAGTTTGAGATGGATTTAGGATTATGGGTTTGGTCAATTTGGTGATTCGCCATTCTTGATATATTTGTTTTGCGAGAAGATGATGTTGTCTAAAACTGACGCTGGGAAAGAAGATTGGTCCGGATTCGAGCAGCGGGAAGTTGTTTGCAGGAGATTGAAGCTATAAGCAAAGCCCTTTATTGGACAGGAAACCTTCGGGGAGTTTAATTCTGCGGCGAGTAGCAGATCCAAATCCGTGGGCAAAACCCATTTGCCGGATCCCAAATCGAAGGTCAAGCATGGCAATGAAGACCAGACGCAGAAGGAAAAGAAGTCCATTGGAATTGGAAGGGTTTCAAAGCCTTTTCCACGTCCGGAACCGGAGGTTCAACTGTTGTTTTACTCTTCTAGTCCATTCCATTGAGGGCTTGCCCTCGAGTTCGATGACCTTAGCCTTTGTGTGCACTGGAAGAGGCGAGATGGTGGCTTGGTCACTCAGCCTGCGAAGGTTTTCCAGGGAATAGCTGAATTTGAGGAGAACTTGATGCATACTTGTTGGGTGTATGGGAGCAGGAGTGGACCCCATCATTCAGCAAAATATGAGGCTAAGCATTTCTTGCTTTATGCAGCTGTTCATGGTTCTCCTGAACTTGATTTGGGAAAACACCGTGTTGATCTCACGAGGTTGCTGCCTATTACTTTGGAGGAGCTGGAGGAGGACAAGAGTTCGGGCAAGTGGACTACGAGTTACAGGTTGTCGGGAGAGGCTAAAGGAGCTTCACTGAATGTTAGTTTTGGGTATACGGTACTTGGGGACAATGCAAGTGTGCATGGGGTTAGACAGAATGTTCCTGATGCTTTGAGCCTGAATGAGAACAATTCGAAGCTGGCTGTGAGATCTGGTAGAGGTAATAGTGGGAATGTGAGGCGACGCACTGGAAGTCTTCCTAGTCAGTCTAATCAACCATCTCATGCGCCGTCTCGCCATGTGGAGGACATAAAAGACCTACATGAGGTTTTGCCAGTACCCAAGTCGGAGCTTGCAAGTTCAGTTGATGCACTATATCATAAGTTTGATGAGGAGAAGTCGGATTTTAAGGTCGATTACAAACCTGAGTTCGATGTTTTCACAGAAGAAAATGAACCTGTTAAAACAGCTTCTCAGTGTATGTCTGACAATGCTAAACAGGATGGTGAAAATGAGTGTGAGGTGAATGAATTTTCTGTAATTGAACAGGGTATAGAACTATCCACAAAAGAGCAGGCGGTATCTGAGGAAGCTATCAAAAAGGAAGGTGATGTTTTTACCGCAGATAGTCATGGTGTGCCTGAAGTTAATTCCAATTTACCTTTGCCTATTGAGCGGGCACTGAAGCTTCCATAAAAGAGCAGGCGGTATCTGAAGAAGCTATCAAAAAGGAAGCTGATGTTTATACTGCAGATAGTCATGGTGTGCCTGAAGTTAATTCCAATTTAGCTTTGCCTATTGAGCGGACCACTGAAGCTTCCCCTAGGGCTGAGGAAACAGGCAGTTGTGAAGATGAAGTTGTTATTCGTGACTGCCATACCAAAGCAGATGAGTTGTGTAGCAAAGAATCACTAATGAAAGAACTAGAGTCAGCTTTGAGTAACGTGTCAGATTTAGAAGTGGCTGCCCTGGATTCTCCTGAAGATCGAGAGGATAACTTTGATATTACATTGAGTAATAAAACAAACTTAAAGGGGAGGTCACTTAGCTTGGATGATCTTGCTGATTCCGTGGCCTGTGAATTCTTGGATATGTTGGGAATAGAGCACAGCCCTTTTGGCTTGAGTTCAGAAAGTGAGCCAGAATCTCCACGAGAGCGTCTTTTGAGGCAGTTTGAGAGGGAAGCTCTAGCTGGTGGTGGTTGTTCTTTATTTGGGTTTGATGTAGGTGATGAGGACTTTGCTGAACAAGGTAATGTTGCTGCTAATGTGGCTGGATGGGGAAATATATCTGAGGATTTCGAACTTCAGTCACTTGTTCAAGCTGCCGAAGAGGAGCATCAGGTGGAAAACCACATTAACAAAACAAAAGCAAAAATGTTGGAAGACCTCGAGACAGAAGCTTTGATGCGTGAGTGGGGTTGAATGATAAGTCTTTTCAGTCTTCTCCACCTAGCCACTCTGGTGGGTTTGGCAGTCCAATTCATCTTGCTCCTGAAGAATTCCTGGAGCTGCCTCCTCTGGGAGAGGGGTTAGGGCCGTATCTCCAGACGAAAAATGGAGGCTTTTTGCGGTCAATGAACCCCTCGCTTTTCAGGAACGCCAAAAGTGGTGGGAGCTTGGTTATGCAAGCTTCTAGTCCAGTTGTAGTACCCGCGGAAATGGGCTCTAGCATAATGGAAATTTTGCAGGGTCTGGCTTCTGTTGGAATTGAAAAGCTCTCCATGCAGGCGAATAAACTAATGCCCTTGGAAGATGTAACTGGAAAGACCATGCAACAAGTTGCGTGGGAAGCCTCACCTTCTCTTGAAGGAGTTGAAAGGTTCGTGACAAGTTTTTTAAAAACATTTTGTCTTTTATAATTTCTGTAAAATATTTTAACTCTCCAAAATTTCTTCCTTGGTGCAGGCAATGTCTTTTGAATGACAGTTTAGCAATGGAGCAAGATTTGACTTGCTGGCAAACCAGAAGCACAGAAGCACCATTCAATTCTAGGTCTAGTAAGTACAATCAAAACGCAGCGGGCAATGATGTTGGCTCTGAATATGTATCTTTAGAGGATCTTGCTCCTTTGGCTATGGATAAGATTGAAGCACTGTCAATTGAGGGGTTGAGGATACACTCTGGCATGTCAGACGAGGATGCACCTTCAAATATCAGTGCACAATCAATTGGAGACATTTCAACTCTACGGGGCAAGGGTGTGGATATTAGTGGGTCGCTGGGTCTGGAGGGAACTGGTGGATTGCAGCTGTTGGATATAAAGGAAAGGAGCGATGACAAAGATGAAGGGTTGATGAGCTTATCACTGAGTCTTGATGAATGGATGAGGTTGGACTCTGGTGAACTTGATGACGAAGATCAAATTAGTGAGCGAACTTCTAAAATTCTTGCCGCGCATCATGCCAACTCCTTGGACTGGATACGTGGAGGGTCAAAGGGGGAGAGAAGGCGGGGCAAAGGCTCTAGCAGGAAGTGTGGTCTTTTGGGGAATAATTTCACAGTTGCATTGATGGTACAACTACGGGATCCTTTGCGGAATTATGAACCGGTCGGTGCACCAATGCTTGCGCTAATTCAAGTCGAGAGAGTGTTCGTTCCACCGAAGCCAAGGATATACCGCAAGGTTTCCGAAGTAAAATATGAGGATGAAGAAGATGAGTCGGCCGAGACCAAAAAGAAGGAAAAAATTCAGGAGGTGACGGAAGAAATGAAACCTGAGGTGGAAGAAATTCCCCAGTATAAGATTACTGAAGTCCATGTTGCTGGTCTCAAGACTGATCCTGGGAAGAGAAAGCTCTGGGGAAGTGCAAACCAGCAACAATCCGGTTCCCGTTGGTTGCTCGCTAATGGAATGGGAAAGAGCAATAAGCATCCGTTTCTAAAGTCAAAGATTGCTTCTTCTAAATCTACTGCCCCAGCAGCAACAACTAAGGCACAGCCTGGTGACACACTGTGGAGCATCTCATCCCGTGTTCATGGTACAGGTGCTAAATGGAAGGAATTGGCGACTCTTAACCCCCACATACGCAACCCCAATGTTATTCTCCCGAACGAAACCATCAGGTTGCGTTAAGTTGAGCGTGTGAAATGGATCTTGTTGAAAGAGATTTGGTTTGCCAGGCTGGTCGAGTGAAGTCAATGAGCTCCATTTGTTATGGGCTTGCTGATCGAAACCACACATTGTGGTTGCCTAACACAGATGAAAGTGCTGGCTTCTGCCTGTGAGAACTCTCACCTTCCCAATTGTTATAGACTGATTATCACCAGTCTAAGGTGGAAAAGATCTGCTTATGCAAATGTTTTCATTTCTCTGTTCTTTCCATCCTCTGTAATCAGTTTGCGTATGAACTGTAAATTTTTGCGTTTTCTTTGGGATGATATGCTACCAATCCCTTGTCTTGTGATTAGGAACAACAGATTGGTCCATGAGATTTTAGGTTCCATTTCTATCTTCTCCCTCTTCTACTTGTCTATATAAAGAAGAAAAGATCCTTTGGCAAGCTGTTATTATATCTGAGCGCGTAAGTTGTTTTACAAGAAGCACACAGACAGGAAATCTGGTATACGAACATAACATATGAACCAATGCTGCTTCAATTCCGAGGGTCAAGGAGGATAGGTTTGCGCGGCCTGCAGACAAGGATGGGCGTGTTCTGTGAAGTCTGTATCACTTCATTAAAAGGCAGCAGAGAAAGATAGTGTAACAAGCTCATGTGGATGGTGTGACTGGATAGCTTGTTTACTGCGGCCAAATGCATTATCATGTTAACCCTCATCATCTTGAGCATTCACCAAATCACCATCTCTCACCATCTCCATCAGAACTTTCAGAGTCTCCAAACGATCATGCCTCACTCCTAGATGGAGAACTGTTTGGCTGTGGCTCAGCCCGTACGCTGCCGCCTCCGTTCTCGCCTTGACCAGCTTTCTCACAACATCACTTTGGCACCTTCGTCATGGTTAGATGACGTGGGGTCCTCCCCTTTTTTTATCATGGACAAGGCATGCAATTGGGTCCGATTATAGAAGGTCTATCGCTATTTCCACATGCACTGGAGGAGGTCTAGTTGATGACGATGACGATGAGGAAATTGCATTGAAATGTGAAGAATCTCTTTCTTCTCCGACGATCTTTGCCAAAACACTTCCTTCAGCTTCTTCAGTAGATTCTTTCGTTATATTTCCCTCGTTTCTATCCTTACATATCATTTTGTGGCATTTCTTTCTTAGCCCTAACATCCTTTGTATCTACTTCTTGCACCATCAAAGCTGTTTCTGGAGGGAAGAACAACCTCTTGACTCCTTAAGAACCTCCTGAGCCACTCTTCATACGCAACTTCGAGCACATTGGGCTAATAACCCAAAACTTTCTGATCTCTGGTGGTCCTCTCTTTAGTATTCGAAGCCAGACGAAGTTCCTCTTTTGAAGACTTCTTTCCTCCTTTGGGACTTCCCGTACGCCAAACCTCTGCTTTGAGTTATATATTTTGGCTGTGAATATGGACGAGCTGACAAGCATGGACGGATCCGGCATTAAATCTTAGTGGCGCCAAAATACACAACGCAAGGTCAATAGATTGTGGTGTACTAATCCACCAGACAACTGGACAGCTACTCAGGTTAGAGATCGAGTTCGTAGAGGGAGTCAGTGTTTTGATGTTCCCTTATGTCTGCAGTTTTTATTCGATGCTGATGTTGAACACAGACAACCTTGATGTAACGGTTCTGGACTTTCCATGTGAATGAGAATTGAAAAGTTTTTATGGCAAAAGACAGAACAAAACGTTTTGTTCCGCACGGAATAATTTCATGCTTTCCTTAAGTTCTATTCTCTTTAACAATCATTCGAGGTGGCTCTCTCCTTCATTTCATGATAGTTCAATCGCTCGAATTATTGATTTGAATAGCCTAATAAGTCCAGTCTAGCGGAGATTTCGATGAAATTATTATATCCAGTGGTGAGATGTTAAGAGATACAAGCCTTGAAACAGAGTCTTGCTTCTATTCATCTAATGTGCATGAGTTTGTACGGTATAATTGACATGGAATTTTCAAGTAATGCGTGGTAGATACACTCTACCCTATTGACCTGCATGAGGTTCAGTCTCATGCAACGGAGGCTTGAGATGGCAGCTTTACTTGATCCTCTCTTTATAGCAGAAGCGTCTGGCAAAACAGATATTTAACAGTAGCTAGGAAGGGAAGGAAATAGAAAACCTAGACAAACGTCTATATCTCACCATCAAATAATATTTGAACTAAGGTAACAATCAGGTACAATTGCAGGAAATTCCATCCTGCATTACCAATTCTTTTCTGACCACCCTAAATCTCCACTGCGGACTTCAGTAGAGAATACTACCATGCCAAGTAAAGATGGCTGAGCTGAGGACCGAGCCGTTCCTGAGCAGACCTAACCAAGCTGGCTGAAGCCCTCGTCATCCAATAGTCATGTTTAACATTGTATTGAGAAGAAATTGCAGCAAATATAACCGCGTGCCATCTTGATTTTGTACCATTTACAGAGGGAAATCAAGCCCTTTTGCTCCGAGCACCATATTAGTCTCTTCAATCCTTTACCATCCACAGATTTCTCTAGCGGAATCCATCTTACCCTCTCTCTAGGACCAATACTCTGTTCTCTAACAAAACTACAAGAACACAGAGCACCTCTAAAACCATCATCAACCCACTCATCAAAATCACAAAATCACAAATATTGAACATGCCACCGCCATCGTAGGACAAAGACCACTCAATTTACTCAATCATCACACAGACTCTCACACTTCCTCATACTTGTCTTCATCTTCAGTTGAATCCTTCTTCTCTTTCTTCTTCAAGTAGCCCCACTTCCTCAGCACCCACACATTCAGCCTCACCACGTTCCCCACGAACACCATCCCCATCAGGCACAGCCAGCACCCCACCGACACATCCGTCACATCCTTCAGCATACTCCGCGTGTCTGACGGCGACATGTTGCGCAGTGCTATGAAGTAGGTGATCGCCTGCCCTGTGATCGCCAGCCACATTATCACCATCTGGATCCACATCCAGCGTCGCCGCTTTATTGGAAGCCCGCTCAAGAGGAGCAGGATGATGCTGAGGGAGGACAGGAAGGCCAGTGTGTTGAAGATCATGAACTGCCCGTAGGTAATCCGCTGGATGTGGGCCATGATGGAGGTGCCCGCCAAGTGCGGCTCCTTCACCGGCTTGCCATTGGCATCGACCTTGTAGTCATCCTGCCAGACGCCTCCCGGCGGTGTGATTGCAGCTTGGAAAGCCACCGTCGCTAGCAGCGACGCGACCACCATTAGTGAACTTCTCTTTTGGCTCAGCCACTCGGGTTCCGGTGGGGCTTTTCTTTGAGTACTCAGTTTCTTTGATGGGGCTCTCTTGGTGGAGAGTGATGGGGAGTTCTTGGGTGATCTTGAGGTGGTGGTGTGGGACTTTTTCTAGGTGGATCTTCGACTGGATTGTAGTGATACGGGATTGATTGGATGTCTTTGGAGAGTGAAGCTCCTGAGTTTTGAAGGGCTGTCTCAATTTCAAGGTCTCTCAAGCCTCTGGGACTCTGTTCAAGAATGTCTAGTGCTGTGAGGCCACTCGAGTTTGGTGTGTTCACTTCAAGTCCTGGGATTGTAAGCAAGAACTGTATCATCTGCACAGAAATTTTTGGGGACCAATTTCTGTCAACATGAAAGTAATCCCAGATGGCCATGAATACAGAAATCCTAATGGAATTGACACACTGAGGAATCCTTTCATTTTTCCCATTTTGATAGCCATCTGAATGCTGCGCTAAAAATGCACCTTTCTGATCAATCAGTAGAAGCAAAAACTTACCTCAACTTGCTTCTTGGCCACGGCAATGTGCAGAACTGTGTTCCCATCGCCATCCCTCCTGTTCACCAACTCCTCCACAACCTCCCTCCCGGCCTCCTCCACAACCGCCCGCAGCGCCTCCACCCGGTTCCTCCCCGCGCACACGTGGAGCACCGTCTCGCCCTGGTCCGTCGCCGCCCGCGCGGACTCGGGCCTGGCCCGCGCGATCCGCCGCGCCGCCTCGGCCCGGCCCTTGCTCGCCGCCAGGTGCAGCGGCGTCCTCCCGTCCCCGTTCCTCCGCGTCGCCATCTCCGGGCCGGCCGACAGCAGCATCCCGACGACCTCCTCGTGTCCTCCTCGCTGCCGCGAGGTGGAGGGCAGAGTTGCCGTCCGGGTCCGTCTCGGAGGCGAGCTGCGGGGTCCGGGTCAGGAGGGCCCGGACGAACTCCCGGTGGCCGAGCATGGACGCGACGTGTAGAGGGTTCTGAGCCGTACATGAGACGATGATCTTGTCCAGGATGAGCGGGTCTCGATCCAGCAAACCCAAGAGGGTCGTCACGCTTCCATTGATGGCTGCTCCTGAGAGCTTCTCTTCGATCTCCCGCTCCGCGTGCATGATTGGATCAAGAATTGAAGAACCCTTTGCAGTTTTCAGGTCATGGGGGAAACTTGAAACTTGTTCTGGTCTTCTTCTTTGGGAAGTCAATGGAGGAGTGGAGAAAGCACACGTTGTTGCTTGAGTCAGAAGCTTTTCAGAAGCTTCCCACGCGGAGTTGAGTTGACTTTGGGTTCCTGGGCCAGTGATCTGCAATCTCATCCGTTGATTTTCGTAACCCCGACCGTCGTATTCGTTATCGAACGGCTGCGATGGAAATTCGTTGAGTGGTTGGAGTGAAAGCATCGAGCGGATGGGAAAAACCCCAAGGCAAGACATCGTTGGTCAGGTGTTTCGATCTCGTAACATAATATTAAGGGTGATATTATTCAATTCGGGCAATTTAATTCAGAATGGATAACTCAGATTGATCTACATCAACTTTTTAAAAAGAAAAAAAAATTTCGACGGAAATTTTAAAATTTTGAATTGATCAATTTGGGTCGTCCATTTTTGAATTGGACGGTCCAGATCCTTTATGTCACTCTTGACATAGTTTCACTATATCAGGAGATCCGGATCCGTTGGTCGGAAGGACTGCGTCTGTATTCGCGTCCAAATTTTCGATGTGTATTTTGATATTTTCCGTCCGTAATAAGATAATTTTCAAGTAATTACCTTTTTATAATTAGATTAATATCACGAAAAACCTTAAATCGATATACATATGATAAATTTATCACAACTATTTTTTTGACCACAAAAAATTCTAAACCGGTACACTTGTGATAAATTTATCCCAAACCATTTTTTCGACTACCAAAAATTTTAAACTGGTATATCTGTGGCAATTTATCCCAAACCAATTATTTTGACCTAAAAAATCCAAAATGGTACATCTGTGATAAATTTACCATTCATTAATTTATGTTAAATTAGATTAATATAATGAAAAATTTCAAATTGATAAACATGTGACAAATAGATGGTAAAAATGTCAAACTTGTACATTCGGCAATTGTCATGTATCATTCAACTCAGTAATTTGACGATAAAATTTAACGAAAAACAACGGAAGATAAATTTATCACAAATATACCAGTTTTGGGGTAAATTTGTCAAAGGTGTATAAGTTTACGATTTTTGGTGGTAAAAAAAATAGTTTGGAGATAAATTTGTCACAGGTGTACTAATTTGAATTTTTTGTAATATTAGTTATTTATAATTTACTGGCATGCGTGTGCTGATCTAATTATATGAAAAATTCTTATACCGGTTAAGTTTGAGCCTTTGACCTATCTTGATGGTCCTGATTTAGAGCAGTATGCACGTGGTTGGTAAGTTTTGAGCGTGCCATCTCCAATTTCAAAGTTTGAAATCTCCTATTGCCCCAATTAATTGTACCAACCCTAGAGGAGTAACAAAGATGTTTGCACAATTTTCAATAGACTAATTAGAAGTTTAGCGGACGATTCAACTAGAAACGCACTTTATTCGACGATTCGTGCGTGTGTAATTTTCGCTTTTAGGTATGGCAAATTTTCGGCAAGAATTCATTGCATGAAAACCATGTAACTAAATATTGATGCTTTTGAACCCCTCATAAATTGAATGTGATTTGCTTATTATCCAAATTGTCAAGTTGATACTTTTGCATAGATAGACACATGAGGGAATTTGAATCTTTGTTAAAATCAAATTCTTTCAAAAATTCAAGCACAAAAGGTTATGGACCCAAAAAGTGAAACTTGCGCTATTATTAAGGCTCTTTTTTTTTTTTTATAGAAAATAAACGATTTGAAAAATATTTTTCTAAAAATGAGCGTTTGTATCGCTTGGAATAATTAATCAATTAAAAATATTTTCATCATCGGCAATAATTTACGTTTAAATATTTTCGCGAATGATGAAAATATTGTTTTAGCTATTCAATTTCAAAATCGATCCAAGTGATATTCTTAGGAAGATGTTTTCAAAATCGTTTATTTTTCGCGGAACAAACCGAGCCAACGTTTAAAGTAGAAAGAGCCTTATTATAACTGTTACTTTTCAAATTTTTTCATCCAAAGAAAATCACTGGAATCCGTGGATTCATCATAACCACCGACCAATAATCAAAGAATCTTGTACTGAACCCATGAAGTCCAATCAATTCTTTACTCTTTATCTATGGCTGGTCTCTATAGATGGTTTATTCAAAGGAAACTGCTAACCTGACAATTGAATAGTATTACAAGTTATTTTTAACCACATAATCTTTTAATTAATGAGTGTTTTATACAAAATACGAAACGATAATGTTAAATTTACAATTGAAATTGTATGGTTATTGACAGTACTGTTAAGGAAGCGTCTCCCTTATTCAAATATACAGACATGTTGTGGAGTAGTTGAGTCATTCTCATGGTCAAAGGATTAGCTGAGTCTGACATATTTTTATTTAAAAACGTTCCCTCGACGTTAATTATCGAACATAATGTTGTCGCCGCCGCGATTCGCGAAGGTTGCTGTCATCCTAATTGAATTCTTCGAACACTCTCTGGTGTATACGCAACAAGCATCGTGCTCGGTGCTAAAGCAATGGATTTTCTTCCCTGGAAAAGGTCAAAGAAAATGCTCTGAACTTCCTTGACTCTTGAGTTTGAGATTTCTTGGTCTACATTGGTGTGGATGACAAAGACTGGAATGGTTGAATCCGAAGTTGGTAATCTGCACAAGCTGTTGGCAAATAGAGTCGGTGGGTTTTGAGAAGGGTCTTCAGCTTAGCCTCCAGCATCCAGTCTTCCATAGTCAAGTCACCCTGCACGCATAGGAGCTAAGTCACGGGCATGAGTAAAATTCAAACTAGAAGAACTGTTTGAAGCCATGTTCCAATTAAAAAACATTCGTTTTGCCCAGTAATTCACCTTGAGGATGTTGATCGACCTCCTTGAAATGTGACTGACAAGCTCGTCTCCTGAGCCGAAATGCCTGCCGTGTATACCTTTCCGAGGGTCTTCGGCATTCGTGCCGGCAATCTGGAGAGGAGAACAGCATGCAAATCAGGTAAGAATGTCTGCCTTCCCAGAGACCGATACTACAAAGAAGGAAAGTGTCCCTAAATGGCCACCTTCTGGCCTTTTCTTGGCGTTGTCAAACGGATTTATGGCTGTTTTCAATAGAGGCGATCCAACCATATCGATGAACTCTCCCCCGCAGATACAAGCTGGAGTCAACCGACCTGTCCAAAGGGGAGAGATAAAAGATTAGCTACTTAAACATAAAGCTGTGCACTAAATCCATGTGATCATGGCAGATTATGCTCTGAACTGTACCTGTGGTTATGCATTCGTTACTGAAGTTAACTAAACGGTTGGAAATAGGATAAGGATATGAAAATCCGCACGCAAATGCAAGAAGATCAAAGTTCTGTGTTCTTCTGTTAGTTTAGTCCTTGGAAAGAGTAGGCGAACAGACCAAAATGTATGTGACGGTCGGACGGGTTTGCGGGCAATTTGATGAACACCCTTGATTGCTAGAAGTCAGTATCGGCTCAGTTCGACAATGCAATTTGTAAGTCTAAAAGCAGCGACTTCTCACTTGGGGAATGCAAGAAGTGGGGGCAAAGAGAGAACTTTCCCGCCCCTATAACGTCGATCGCTATTGACTTGTATCGCATCACGTACCATTTTTATGTCGTCCGACAAAAATATTGACGCTTAAATTTTGATTATTTTTATATCTAGAAGGGCACTACTAAACACAAAAAAGGATTATTTTTATATTTATTGACACCTAAATTTTGATTCCTCTTTTCAGTTATTAAATTTTGCATAAAAATTAAGGACTAACCTTAATCCTGAACCAAAAATGTTTAATTCATTTTCATTTTATTTGCATAAAGTATAGTCGCATTATATTTTTATTTATACCGGATCGACGGCGAATGACTCAAATGAAAGGTTAGGAAGTTAATCGGACTAAGCTCCGCAAGACAGTAATTTTCGATTTAACCCGTCGAGTAGGTTGGTGACCGAGATGTCACGTGAAGTGCACGTGGGATGGTCTTGATCTGGAAGATTGCATTCGCGGAATAGAGTTGCCAAGTTGGAAAAATATTGAACCAAATTTGAGGGAAGAAAGAGAGGAAAAAGAAGCTTGCGGGGAATGTCTTCCGGCTAAAAATCAAAAGGAGACGAATATAATAATGGTCACAAATGAAAGGAAGACACGGATGCATGATTTGGGGTTTCTTCGGATATGCTTGAGGGGAATCCATGGAGTAGAATGAGCTAACCCTTGAACGTCGACAGCAACCAAAACGAGAACACGTTCTTGAAGACTCTTTGGCCTCACGCAATACCAAAACTTCCAGGCACAAGCAGTCTCCCTGGTGTGTCTTCATAACAACGATCTTGCGGCCATAGCCAGGAGTTTGCTTTTCCTCGACCATCAACTCGACATCAAACCAACGAATCCAGATTTGGTGTTGTCAGCGATCCCCGAGCGAACCATGTTGGTTTCTTTTGCAGGTTCCCTACAGTACGAGCTACTGTGATCCAGTAGTCGCAACAACTCGTTGCTCGAATTGCTTCGTTGATTTTTTTTTCTCGCTGTTCTCGCAGGCTGGTTTGTTCACCGATGACCCTTGATGATGAACCGCGGTTCCATTGCAAGTCGTCCATGCCTGAGAGTCCAGCAGCCCCCGCTGCTGGCTGGGCTTCTTGCCTCCGTTTTGCAGGATGCAGCGTTGACCACCCGTACGACGTGAAGCCCAAACCAGCGGCAAATCTAGGTAAATACGGTTGCTTATTCAGATCAGCTCGTGTGCGTTCTTTCCTGTAGGCTTTCCGACGTTCCACAAGCGTGGGACTTCACAAGGAGGAGATATCTTCACGTCCACTTGAGGTTTTACGTTGGCTAGCTGGTTCTCAAAACATTCACCTTCATATTCTAATCTTGTTTTTTTGTCAGTATTCATGCAAAAGGAGGTGACATCTGTGGACGGGAACTCTCTTTGAGTCCTTTGTGCCGTCATTACAGGTTTTCCATTGACCAATTAACAATGTAATTAGCCTTTCCCGTTGGGCCAGGAGCCGAGAGTCCATCCCCATCATGTACCACTTCGAGCGAATTCCTCGATCGTCAGTCTTCGTCCGCGAGCCGTGCGCCAAGATCGATTCGGATTTGACAGGCTACCGCGGCCGCCATGAGTCCAGCCGAGCCGGTCCCATCCCGATCCGTAATATTTGCGCAATATTCGAAATTGGTAATTTCAATTGTCTGATTGATTTTTCTAGATAATATTATCCATTTTGAATGACATCCGGTTGATCTTATGAACATGTTTCCTATTTTAAACTGATTTTGATATTTTTTGAATATTTGAGATATTGCATATTTTCTCAGAATGCAGACTAATCTCGACCCGAGATTAGTCTCAATAGCACCGATGACGCGGGAATCGAGATATCTAATCTATAACACTAAATTTTGATTCCTCGATTCAATTTGTTACCAAATTTGAATCGAAAAATATTTTCAAAATCATGCATATCTTGATTGCATATTTGATTGATTGTTTCCTAATTTGAAAATTCAAAATCGTTAGAAAGGTAAGGTTTATAAGAAATCTTGACTTGAAAATTCAGTTGCTTTAGATAGAAAAGATTTCTTAAAAATCTCATCTCATCTCATAGGATAGGCATTCATTTAGGAAGAAATGATTTATTAGAAATCACGTCTAATACATTAGGTGCATTTAATTTAATTTGCATATTAGATATAGATTGAATTTCATTTAGATAGGATATCATATCTTAAAACATTTAGACTTAAGATGAAAGATTTTCTAGATAATTTTAGGATTTAATTCAGATTATTTCCTAGATATTTAGGATAATCTCATTTAGGATAGCTTTGACTTCATGAATAATTAACTCCGAAAATTAATTCAAAATACCAAAATATATCATTCATATGCATTGCATATAGTTTAAATATTCTGTGTCATATATGTAGATTACGCATTTTATTTTATATGCACGTAATATAGGTTAAAATATGTAATTGCCATGTCATATATATTTTTTATGTTATTTGCCACGTCATTATGCCATTTCATTCGTATGTATGCCATGCCATTTGCCATGTCACATTTGCATGTCATTCAAAATCATGTCGAGGTTCATTCACATAGTTTGCATGTCTAGATTCATGAATCTAGTTGACATGTTTAATTCATTTAGCCTAATGTTGCATGTCACTTAGGTTAAATTCATAACATTTTCGCATACCATTTAGACTAGGTTAATTTAGTCCATTCGCATGTTCTTTAATTGGAATTGCATTTCACTTTAGTTAAATTAATTTTTTTGCATGCCATTAGATTTTGAACATTTTAATAAATGTTTACACGCGGTCTTATGTCATCTAGTCTTAGATTGCATTCTTCATTAAGTAAATGAAAATCATAAAAATATTGCATTAGACTAACTCTTACATCAGGGTTTAGGCTGCAGCGTCCTAGTACGTTTTCTCTTCCCCATGCTTGCAACTTATTTAATACTTTGATTATTGGGTGTTAAATAATGTTTGCGCACCGGCATGATCACCTCACATATTAGGACTTTAAATTAAAATTAATGCAAACTGCTTGCTTAAATGTTTTTCATTGAAGTGAAAGGTATTGAAAGGGCATTAAAAGAAATAGTAGCGTTACCGAGTCCCCGAAATCATTGATCTTTGGTTCATAGGAATAAAGTATTTTTCATGATACTTTATTTATGTATTTTAATCAGCCTACCATAAAATAATTAGTGGCGACTCCAATTTAATTTTTTTTGTATATTAATTATTTGAACCATCAATTGTAAATTGGTAGAGTTTGGAAAAGCTCGAGGTGGGTTAATTAATTTAATTAACTTAATAATCCATTCACTTACAAACCTGATTTTTAAGTCGCGAAAACCAGTAGCTATCATATGTACACACATAAATAACTTTATGCATATGAAGTTATTTGCCACTGAGAGAATAGAGAGGCCAGGTTACCTGGACAGGGACTTGGCAGTTTCCTAGCTAGCCTAACTATGGAATCTACAGAAACGAAGAGACTTCTTGTCTTTCCTTCACTTACTCCGTAAGACTAGACACTCCTTGCAATAACCAAAATCTGGTATTTTTCTCAATCTCATGACCCCTCTATCTGATCTGCATAATGAAATGATAATTTTTCTTGTATCAGCTAGGATGATCGATAAGGTGCAGTGACGAAGGTTTTTAAGCGCGACTTCGTTGTCCATGCGAGAGAAGAATTAAACACAAAAACACCGACCCTTTTGCTAGGTTACGCCGTGTCATGTTACTCCAAACGCTCAACACCGTCGACGAAATCAGGCGGAACAATGTCTAGTTACTCCGGAATTTGTCCTAGAGGGTCACCCTAAGCAGCAAGAATAAAAAGATGGAGTATTAAGCGAGGATAAAGCAGGAGTTCATGTTCGCGTGCAGCAAACGACGAGGCGGAACAGCCTCTCCCACTTACTAATCAGAAATTAACAAAGGTTGAGGATGGACATTGGGGGTCATCCTTTCCTGGCCTGATTGCTTGAGCTTAAAGGACAGAATTCCTCTTACACTGATTGACAGATGTGAATAGAATTTGTACTTCCATTATGCAGATTCCAATTCCATTATTTCTCACCAAGAGGACAAGAAGACACAAGATCAATACTCTAAGAAAAGAAAGAAAAAGGAAAGAAGAAATAAAGGAGCTCTTAAATCCTGATGCATGCGAATTTGACCTACTTCAAGAACCAGCAACTTCATGCGCTGCATTTCTTGAAGCACTGCATCAGAACATCCCCTAGTTTCCCTTCATTCATTGCCTCGTATACCTTCTCTATTTCTTCTCCTGGGCTCACTTTCTTTGCACCACTCAAGAGCTGAGTCCTCATGTCACTCCTCACAAACCTGTAAACGGGATAAGTCCTGCAGTTCTTGATCCTGTTCTCAATGCCAAATTCCCCGTCGTCGAACCTCTCCCTCGCTCTCGGCACCTCTTCCTCAAGCCTCGCTTTCAGTTCCTCGATGAATATTGGGATCCGCTTGAAGATCGCGTATCCTTTCTTGCTTGCATCGTCGGCCTTGGGGTCTTCCAGAGCTCTCTTGACGAGTACTTCTTGCAGTTTGGGCAGTAGAGCGTAAGAAGGATTTGTCGGGTCGTCGAGATAGGAGAAAATCGGCTCATGTTCAATGACCTGCAACAGCTCTTTCTCGCAGAATCGCGACTCGAGCAGCAACCCGTCCTCTGATGTGTATAGTGTTTTCCTCACCGCTTGGAGGACGGCGCGTTTCACGGCCTCTCTCATGTTCTCCTCCAGGTGCCTCAGGTCGATTGCCTGACAAAGTGCCACCATGTAAGTTGCAGACATAAGCTTCAGGATATCGATGGCCTCTGCGCTTTTTCGTGCTGAAATTAGGCCGAGAGAGTTCACGTCCTGGTTGTGTTGTTCAGCACTCTGCACGTGCGTCGTGACGGGATTCGCCAAGTATTGGAGCTCGGAGCAGTAAGCTGCCATGGCGATTTCCGCACCTTTGAGGCCATAGTCGAGGCTGGGATTAGGCCCTGCGCTCAAATTGGAAGGCAACCCGTTGTTATAGTAGTCGCAGACGAGCTCGGAGAATTGCGCGAACATGAGCTTTCCCATCGCGGCCACGGCGATCCGGAGATTGTCCATAGAGACGCCAATTGGAGTGCCCTGGAAGTTCCCTCCATGGAGGGCGAGATTGCGGGCAACATCGATCAGCGGATTGTCATTCACGGAATTGATTTCCCTCTCAATAGAGTGAGTCGCGGTGCGAATCACTTCGACTTGCGGCCCAAGCCACTGAGGAGAAGTCCGAAGTGCGTAGCGGTCCTGCTTTGGCTTCGTGAGCGGGTCTTTCTCGTGGCGGAGCTTCGCCTCCTTCATGTACTCGCTCCCGTTCAGGAGGTATTCCATGAGGGAAGCCGATTCGATCTGGCCAGGATGGTGCTTGAGTAGGTGAGTAAGAGGGTCCGTGAATTCAGGCTTTCCGTGCATCGCTTCGCAGAACATGGCGGAGAGAGTCTCTGCCAAGAGGGCTAAAAGGTTGGCATCGAAGCAGACCGTCGCGGCCACTGCTGACCCGACGGCGGTCCCGTTCACGAGAGCCAAGCCTTCTTTCGCTTGCAGCTCAAATGGGCCCGGAATTCCGGCTCTCCTCAATGCTTCCACCGCCGAAATCTCTTCTCCTTCTGGCGTGACGACCTTCGAATTATGCCGGCCAGTCAACAATCCAGCAATGTAAGACAACGGCACCAGATCGCCCGAGGCGGTAATGGTCCCTCTCAAGGGCAGCTTAGGGATCAAGTTCCCGTTCATGAGCTTAGCCATCGCGTCAAGTATCTCCCACCGGATGCCCGAATAGCCCTGCATGAGCGTGTTCGCCCGCACCAGCATGGCCGCCTTGGCGTAGCTCGGCGGGAGATTCTCCCTCCCGATCACCCCGGCGTTGAGGAACCGGATGAGCTCGGTCTGCAGGTCCGAGGTCTTGGTGGTCCTCCTGTGGCAAGTGGCGCCGAACCCTGTGGTGACACCATAGATGTCCCGGCCACGAGCGATGTTCTCGGCAACCCAATCAGCGCTCCTTGAGACACGGCCTCGGGCCACGCCCTCATTGAGCTGGACCTCAACCTCGGCCCGCCGGGCCACAGCGGCGACCTGGGCCACGGAGAGGGCCGTGCCTTGGATGTCGACCAGTTTGGCGTCCTCGAACTGGGACACCATGGTCACGACCTCCTCCAAGTGGGTGCACTGGAGGGATTGAGCAGCCTTCTCCCAATGGACTGGGGTCGGCACAAAAGGTTCGTTTCCAACACTAGTGGCCATTGCTAACAAAGATGGAAAGCGAAAGATATTTCGAGATGAATGGCACAAAATCAAAGGCTGGAAATGGGTGTGTTTTCTTCTCGGCCGAGTGAGATTTGATTTGATTTTGCTTTGAGTTTGTGAGGGAAGTGGTGAGTGGGAGTGAAGGCTATTTATAGTAGTGAAACGTAGAGATAGAGAGAGAGAGAGAGAGAGAGAGAGAGAGAGAGAGAGAGAGAGAGGAGAGTCAGTAAGTAAGTCGGAAAGGGCTGCGTCAATGGGGTTCAAGTCATGAGAGAAAGAACGTGAGAACTTGTTTGGAAACTGAGCGGGAAAGTTGCATTAAATTTCTGGGGAGTTGGCCATAAGATAAGATCGGGGCCTGCACTGGTTAGGTTTGGGAAACAGGGTCAAAGTTTTGACTCGAGAGACATTGCCATGCGATCCATGCCCATGCAAAGACAACAAGCGTACCCGAGACACACGTACTTCTTTGGCCGGTGTGTGTACTGTTTAGACCGAGTTCTCGCGCATCGTCGGGTCCCCGTGACTCCCGCGATGAAGTCGAGATGACCAGTAGACCATGTAATCAGTCACTAGTTAGGGTTCAGCGATCACGGCGTGAGCAATGGACCGATCCCAATGCTTCAGATTGACCCCAGTTAGTGACTTGTGCACATTAGTTGGAGTTACACAATGATGTCCGGGGGAACCGTTTGTCGACTCGATTCTAAGTAAATGAGACTTCGGGGCGTGGGAGCTTCCGACAAAGCTGTCTTAGTTCGACTTTGTATGTATTCCAACCTTCCTACTTTTGCAAATTCTGCCGACGGTCCCTTTCGATGGGACTTCCATGTCGTGGGACTTGCTTAATCACGCATTATTATGGTATCTCCGTTTGTGGGTGAGATTTCCTGACCTCCTCCTAACAGTTCCGCGAGGCTTCAGTGATGTGCTCGCCGACCGTGGGTAGTGTGGACTAGCTCATGATTCAAACCAAACATTTAATATCCGTCGTGAGTACCGACCGTCTCTCTCCCCTCCCAGCCTTAAAACTAGTGGGAAAGCGAACGTCTGTACCGGACGAACGACAGTGACATGGGCAAGTAACATGGGGCGAACCTAAGACACGGTCAAGAATCAACTACTTGTTAATGCGTCGCACAGCGTCGTCTTTCCAGGCAAAGAACCCTGGTACTCGGATTTTCTTTTGAAGTTGACCGACTTCACCGAACGCAAGGCGTGGCACCTTCCGAGCACTCACCTGAAGGAAGTCGTCGCCTTCACATTTTCCGGCTCGTGTCGCATCGTTTTTTCGAATGTGGAATCGCGTGGTGGGTTCGGACAAAGTAAAGGTGGTTGTCTCGTCACTCCGTGTGTCTCTCGCCCGAGGAGGGGGAAATTCTCCCCACTCAATGTCCCGGAAAGGGAGAGGAGACAGAGAGATTCTTCGTATGAATCATGCCATTGGAAAGTAATGCCCTCGGGTTTCAGCCACTCAAATTTTCGATATTCCTCTTTACTTTCATGGAGCGAATGACATCTCCATTTAAAGTTAGCAGCTATTCTTCACATGCTCCTGTGTATTTAATTTTGGTCGGGCGACGAAGAAGGACGTTGGCCTTCCCATGTGAAGCGAGCAAGGGGGTCCTAGGAATTAAGTTCAAGAATTATCTTCATGTGCTTGTTCGAACCCTTGGTTCTCAGAAATTGCACCACCAATGCAAAATTGTACCTCTATATACTCGCAACAAATTGACGGAAGAAGGGCCTAGAATGCCTTCATTGTTTTAGGAAAGGGCCTCACTAAGGGCATTCTCATCATTTGACAAGGTCATTCTCGTCATTTTTTTTTGATTTTTTTTTGGCTTGACCAAAAGCATTGTCATTATTTTTTTTATTCTCTTCTTTTTCTCCCATTTCTTTTATTTGCTTGTCATTATTCTGTATCTCCCCAATCAATCCAAAACTTGATCGTTATTGTCTCGCTATACACGAAAGCCATAGGGCACGACTTTCCCACCGTTTAGCAAAATCGTCATGCTCACTCACTTCTAGCCGCTATGATAATTTCGCACACGACAATCGACTTAGATGAATGGAGACGTACGTCGTGCTATGCGGTAGCAACTAGGGATCCATCTATCTTTTGTGTTCGGTGACCCTCGTCCAACCAAAAACTGACAAAATTCAAGCAAGGAAACCATAAGAACGGATTTTCTCTGTGTCAATCGGGGTCTATGGTTGATCAGTCAAGATGACTAAGGTGAGAGTCACAGAAACACACAATAAATCGCGTCCAAAGAGCGAATCCAATTGAAAAATGCTAATGGCTGAGGGTTGCTGAACCTCCACCAAATATTTGTTTATGAATCCACCAAGCATCCCCACGATGCCCAAAGCTGTCCGCTTTTGACCAATTTGCGACGCCGCCCACCCCCAACCCCTCCCCACAAAAAAAAAAAAAAAAGTAACAACGAGGCACTTTCCTTTTGTCGTTGATTTTAACGTCGCTAGTTTCGCTACGGTCCTGCAGCGGTTGAGGATTCGACTCTCAACAAGCCAAATCCGATCCGATGCCGTGATCCCAGACAATGAAACCCCTCTAGTCGAATCGAGTCGCGTCCTCCGCCATTGTGTCGCGGCAGAAGCGAGGGTTCCAGAATGACCTTTGTGCGCATGATGTTTCGATAATGAAAGATACAAACGCTAACTTGCTAGAACATGCTAATAACAACACTTAACATATCGAGAAGATTACAATCACCCCTCACCCTACAGGTTGTCATTGGAGAACCAGCACCAGAAAATGAATGTGAGAGAGAGAGAACTTGTTATGCAATGGAAGAACAAACTGTTTTCCGACTGAAAGTACAAATAACTCCTAATGTAGAATTAAGTAAATGCTTAAATCCTGCTACCTACAAACGTTATCCATGACGACAAAGGTTGCCAACACTAGGTTTTCGGTACAATGCGGCATCACGCGGGCACGGTGTGAAAACTAGACTACCAGACAACAATTAGCATATACCAAACCCAACAGAACTCCGAGGGGGAAGAGTGCTTACGGGCACAGCACCAGCTTATATCAAGTACGAACTCTCTTATTGCTGCATGAGGGACACTTGTACTGCTTGATGTGCTCAGCCCTCGCAGGAGTAATTTTCACGCATTTCCCATGGAACCACTTCTCGCACACGTCGCAACAGATCCAGAACTCGTCTGAAGCATAGTTCTCCCCACAGGCCCCACACAAAGTATCCCCATGCTCTTCTTCTTCCTCTCCGTCCACCACCTCATCTTCATCCTTTGCTTGGATAGTCTTTGCATATTTGCCTGAATCTGATCCTCGCTGTTCCTTTCCAATGAAGGTTGGTGAAAGTTGGGTAAAAAGTTTACATCGACAAATGAAATGATGCACCGAACCATGGAATGCAGTTT
>JAGVVM010007679.1:0-13536 GCA_019149425.1 Psidium friedrichsthalianum
CACACGGTCAGTCCGCGCCGTAAAGCGGATGGGCGCGGCAAGTACGTGTCCTGAGCTGAGTTCGGCCGCGGTCTTCCGTCCTCGATCGCAGGCAACAGCCTGGATAGAGGGGTCAGCTCGGTCCTGGGGCGTGGCACGGGCGACCGCTAGGGCGCGTCTGCCGTTCTGGTTCCAGTCTCAGACCGTCGGGCCTGCGGGAGCTCGCGGTCGTACGCTGCGGGGTGTCGGCGGGGGGACGCGCGGATCCGGGGGCGGCGGCCGCGGACGCGGTCCCGAGATCGGCGCCTTTATAGACTCTCATCCGTTGATCATCCACTGAGCTAAAGGGGTGGGGGGGGGGGGGATGCTCGCAGGGGTTGTGTTCCTACCTGTTATCTTATGGCTTCTTAGGTAAAAGTGAAAGAAGCGGTCCGTCCTCAGAATTGGGGATGAAGAGTTGGTTGCGGGAAGGGTGTTGTATTGGGTATCTCCTAACTAGAATGTTGCTGCTCATTCTATATCTAAATGTTTTTCTACTTTATCTAGTTTATGTGTTCTGTTAATGATAATCGTTCTAAACTATTTATTTCTAGTTTATTTTCTGTGTATATTGTGGTCTTGAATGTCTACTTTTCTAGTTGGTGGGCGCCAGATGAAGTAAATATGTTACGTGGTAATGTTTTTTACATGTTTTTTGTTCTTCTTAAAGCGCCGACGTTTGGAGTTTTCGGTATCATATATCAGTTCTTTCTTTCGTCTCTGACTTAAACAATTCTATATTGTGTTTGCATGAAAAGGCTGTACGGTGTCGTCAGCTGACTAAAATCGGAGAAGTGCTCTCGTGTGCTTAGTCTCGTTAGTTTACTGAAGGGTGATCAACCGCCGTATCTAGTGGTGCTGCTTCTCAGTGTTGTGGCATACATAAATACAATGTCATACATGCAGGAGCTGTACGAAAAGTAATTTAAGCAACAAAAACCGGGAAAATGAACAGAACAAAAATTAACAAAAAAAATAAGCCAAAACGGGTAGTGCACTCTCCTATGTGCTGCATGCTTTGCGGCGACAGAAATTCCGCCGCTCAACATACTTTAAATAAAAAAAATCGTATAAAATAAAAAGTTAATCACTCCAACAACAAAATTAATCGAATTTTCTATTTCTAAACGCTATTTTGAGAAAAGTAACCGACCACCTGATGTAATAAGTACGCCGGAGCGACAAAAGAGTGGTGTTTTAATAGAATAGGGGTTTGTGGGCGCTGCTGTGCTAAACTACTTCCTTTGTACCTCGTAATCGTCCTAGCCTTAAGGTGCAAGTAGGTGTCCGGGCCGGAGAGCGCTCTAATTATCGTAAATTTTTCTCAGTATATGTACTTAATGTCTCCTTTATGCAAGCAGTCGTCGGCCGTCAACATCGACCCACCTCGCTCCTCCGCCTTTAATCTCACCCGACGCCCGTAATTCCCATATGAAAGCGGGCTGTCTTGGACTGAGGATGGCGGAGCATTTTGTTTGTGAGAAATGTGTGTCCCCGTGGTGCTAGTCAATCAAAAGGCAGTTTTTGAAATACGACCTTAGACCTAGCGCCCGTGATGAGGATGCCGCAAAAACATGCCATTTTGGGCCCCATTACGGGCTGGTTAAAGGTGGCAAAATTGTCGCCTTTTCCACCTTCCAATGGGGGGGCCCACGTGGCTAGTCAAAGGCAGTTTGATCGCCTTTGACCAGCGTCCAGCTGCCCACGGGGCCAGCTGGCAGCCCATATGGCACGCCTCCATTGGTCGCCACGTGAGGCAGTTTAGAGGGGCAGTGTTATACCCTCTCCCCCCTCATTCCTCTCTCTCTCTCTCTCTCTCTCTCTCTCTCTCTCTCCAACCTTTTCTATAAATAGGAGTTAAGGGCTCAACTTTAAAAGGGTTTAGAACCGTGTGAGAATCACACATATACGTGGTCAAATTTCATGAGAAAGTGAGCTCGAGAATCGCCAATACGGATACACAAAGTTTGTGTTTCTATTTGTTGAAAACGAAGGGTTCGGATTGAGAGACGCCGCGAGGATTACTAGCATAATCCAAGGGCCATTTCTCCAATCTCCATCTTCAAGGTCGCACGGGTGTCGGGACATATCTGAATTAGAGGCCCGACACCTCTTAGGCACGAGGACAAAGAAGTAGAGCCGCATCCAACTTTGTTATCAGGTACTTTTCTAAAACTAGCTTTAGAAAATTCGATTTTCGATTAAAGTATACGAGGATTTCTAAGATGAGCTAGGGCACCGTTTAAATTTATTTTCTTCCGCTGCATGTATGACATGTATTTATGGTATGCAACGAGCGCATAGAACCACTAGAAACCCAACAACCGTGAGGTCAAGGAGTGGATCAGGATTTATGTGAAATGAAGGAGCATCACCGCATGGAAAGAGCAAAAACAAAAGCTAGCATCTCCTCATAATTCCCAAGCCATGCACCACAAGAGTGGTACTCATAGGGACATTGTCTGAGAAATTCAAAAGAGCCATCATAGGAAATGCAGAGACAAAGGATCGACAATACGAAATTCCAAGATTACTCATTTTCAGACAAAGAAGTAAACCCTAAAGAGGCCAATCACTTTGTCTAGATATGACCTCCTATCGATATCATCTAGTGACTCCAAGATGGATGGATATATGTGTTAGCTTGGAGAAACCCGATTTCAACCAGACAGCTTGAGATCTGACTTGGGGTATCCATAGTGGGTACCACACCCCATTTACTTTAGATTTTTACTCTTGAATTTCAAACGTTGTATTTCCCGCATCCTCCCTATCTTCTCTAGATTTGATGTATTAGAGATCTTTTGGGATGTATCCGCACCTTTTTCAACTCTTTTTAGAGGTTTTAGTAGATGGGTGTAACAAAGGCTATCATTCCATCATTGAGTGATTTTTAATCAATTGCATAATTTTCTTTAATAGAAATTTGGATTAAACCATCTAATTGATGCTTTTGGGTCAAATAGGAATATTTAACCCTTATTTCACCAAAGAAAATATGAAAATTGAATTAGTGCATTTACACCGCATCCCCATTCATCTTGCATTATAACCCATGGTAATTATTTTAGCATATTTTCTCTACATATTCAAAAATAGATGGGGAATCGGATATCAAGATCATCCCAGTCCCACACAAAGAGCTCATAACATGGCGAAGCCGTTTCAATTCAGATAACCAGGCTTACGGTGAAGAACGCCTTGGGCGCTTGGTGGAGCTCATTGTCGCTACCCGAAAGAAATTTTCAAGTGAACGGATTACTAGGTTAATTAGATTAACTAGCCTAACATGAACCCTCCCAAGCCCTACCGAATCGCAACTTTGGTTTTTTGTTTAAATGATTTTAAGATTTGGAGTCGCCACTAATCGTTCTTGGTAGATTGATTAGAAACCTAAATAAATTAGCAGGAGAACTAGTTTATTTTTGCGAACTACAGATTATGAGTTCGGGGACTTGGTTACGTTAGATTACTCTAACGCCCTTTCGGTACCAATTTCATGAAAAATCATTTGGGGTGACTAGGAAAGATTTGGGTCAAACTGACTAGAAGGGTAAAATGGTCATTTTTCTAGGATCGGGAAGTGAAAACAGGTCAAACCAGTCGAATGTGGTCATTCCGTATTTCCCACAATTTCTGAAAATTTTTTTGATATTTTCTGAAACAATTTACCCATAGGGGTAAAATCATCATTTTGATAAAATTAGGAAGGGGAATCATCCAAAAATAGGATTAACCAGTTGAAATGGCCTGCTTCCTAGTTTTTGAAATTTTTGAGAATTTTCTAGGATCTTTCAGGACAAGTTGCCCATCAAGGGTAAAATCGTCATTTTAAAAATATCAGGAAGGCAAATCATCAAAAATAGGATTGGCTAGTCGAAATGATCCATTTCCTGATTCTTGAGATTTTTTGAGAATTTTTCAAAATTTTTCGAGACAATTCATCCAGAAGGGGCAAAATCGTCATTTTAGAAAAAATTAGGAAGGAAATTCATCAAAAATAGGATTAGCTAATCGAAATAGCTCGTTTCCTAATTTTTGAGATTTTTTTGAATTTTTCTGAATATTTCGAGACAATTTGCCCTTAAGTGGCAAAATCGTTATTTTGGAAAAATCAGAAAGGAAATTCATCCAAAATAGGATTGGCCAGTCGAAATAGCCCATCTCCTAATTTTTGAGATTTTTCAGAATTCTTCGGAATTTTTCGAGACAATTTACCCATAAGGGGCAAAATCATCATTTTGGATAAATCAGAAAGGAAATTCATCAAAAATAGGATTGTCCAGTCGGAATAACCCGTTTCCAAATTTCTATGATTTTTCTGAATTTTTCGAGGTAATTTACCCATAAGGGGCAAAATCGTCATTTTGAAAAAATCAGGAAGGAAATTCATCAAAAATAGGATTGACCAGTCGAAATGGCCAGTTTCCTAATTTTTTAGAACTTACCGAATTTCTTAGAATTGTTCGAGACAATTTGCAGGGGGCAAAATCGTCATTTTGAAAGCATGAGTAAGGAAATTCATCAAAAATAGGATTGGCCAGTCGAAATCACCCGTTTCCTAATTTTTGAAATTTTTTAGAATTTTTCAGGATTTTTCGAGACAATTTGCCCATTAAGGGTAAAATCGTCATTTTGAAAAAATCAGGAAAGAAAATCATCAAAAATAGGATTGGCCAGTCGAAATGGCCCGTTTCCTAATTTTTGAGATTTTTGAGAATTTTTTGGAATTTTCCGAGACAATTTACCCATAATGGGCAAAATCATCAATTCGAAAAAATCGGAAAGGAAATTCATCAAAAACAAGATTGGCCAGTCAAAATGACCAATTTCTTAATTTTTGAGATTTTTTAGACAATTTACCCATAAGGGGCAAAATCGTCATTTTAGAAATTTTGGAAAGACAGAATTATCAAAAATGGGATTTATCAGCTAAAATGTTCCATTTCCTGAATTTTGAGGCTTTTGAGAATTTTTGGAAATTTTTCTAATTTTTCTAGAATTTTTTTTATTTTTATCAATTTTTCAATTTTTGGATTTTTTTATTTCGTTTTTTAATATATATTTTTTATTTTTAATATATATATATTTTATTTTTTAATATATATTTCATATATTCCGACTAAATACATCAAACACTCAATAGAGCATTCCGACAATGCTACATTTAACTTTGCGACTACTTTGGATAACCACTATGAGAACAAGTAAAAAATGAGCTACTCGAGCTCGAGTGGCGTTGAGTACATTATACCGTGCAAGCAAACATTAAGATGAGCTGTACGAACTTCCTCCTATCTGGAACATATATCTCAGGGAACTAATGCATAACATCATAAAAAAAAATGTATCGTGCAAATTACAATTGGGCGTAAAACAAGCGCTAACGATTAACTGAATATATCTTTAGAGAACTTACCTCTTCAGCAGCTTCGGCAACGACGGGCAATTTGGAATCTGTCCCGCGAGTTGAACCTTCTTTCGAGCAAATCAAGGAACATGAGCAACACATCAAGCACCAATGCCTACATAGTTTAAACCTGAGGTTGCCGCTGAAGTCGGGCTTCCTCACTACCACGCAATAGGGCGTCAAGAACACCAATAACGCATCCAAAGGGAAGCCCTTGCATGTGTTTATCACAGGGCTAGGAGCGTCGTTTTCCATGCACATCACCCGAGGCACTCATGTGTCCATTCCTACAACCATTTTTGCAACCCAATTCATGTAAGTATTACTGGCCGATCCTAAAGCCACACGTTCTGGCCCATACTCGTCTCAATTTGAGATAGGAAAATGGGGCTTCTTTGAGAGTGAAACATGCTTTCACTCTTCATCATTTGGACAATCTTGTGAGTGAATTTTTTTTTGCATAACCGACTTGAAGGCTCATTATCTGTTCTGAAGCTGATGCCCCGAACAAACGTCAACCATGCAAATAATCCACCGAAATTCCATTCTGCAACAAGGCCCAATGCGGAAAAGGATGAATAAGACAGCTTTTTGGACAATCTTTGTGAACTGAGCCAAATCGTATCGCCCCTCAAAATTTTAATCGCCAGGAGAAGGCTTATGAACATTCCAAAGCACATAGGTGTCCACAACATCCAAACCACCCTGTTTTGCCTTCTGCACAAGACCTTCCCATATCTGAGGGGTGCTTCTGCGGTAATGAATAGAACCAGAGAAAAGAAACCTCCTCTGACCATCGATGATGAGAGCTTTACCACCATAAGTGACGTTGCTATAATGTATCAATGATAGAGTAGCACGCAATAGCAATACATAGAACCATTTGGAAGTTGAGATATCTGCCATTTGGTTGGTCTTTTTTCCTTGATAAACACTTTTCCTGTTCTAGCAACCGAGCCATCTCACCAGCAACCACTTCTTTTAGAGACAGAATCTTCGCATGTTGGTGGTGCTAGAACGTACGGACTGGCAACACCAGGCCATGAGAGCTTAAGAGCTCACCGAGGCCAAGGCTACCTATCTCGAGCATACTTTCACAGTTGCGATGGACTTGAAATGATTGATCAATTTGTAAAAATAGTTGCTACTTTGTCATGCTGATTGGGCCACCTCCAGATTTAGTGGCACCTCATCCACCATCTCATTAATGGGTACCAACTTGTTTCTAAGCAACCAAAATTCATTGAAGAACATAGTTGGATAATAACTTCCCGTGGTTGGTTCCACATTCAAGGAGCAACTTTTAGCGGTGGAACATTGCGAGGATATTGCGTGAAGTCCTCAACGAGATTAATTGTGACATTTAGCGTCCCATGTGGGATCCATTCAACTGGGCCCCCATCCTCATCTTCTTCAATAACTCGAGAAATACCTCCAGCTCCGTCAAATTCTCCTTGACCACCCCTTAAGCACCTTTTTTTTATCTGCCTTTGACTTGGGTAAATGTATCACAATAGGGTGTACCTTCCTGAAAGTGGAAAGCAGCTAGTACGCGGGATCACTCGAGTCAGGAGGGTAGCCTGATTCTGCAAAGAAAACATGAGCGTAGAAACTCCGATTATGCTTCAGAGCCTTAGAAGGATGATAGGTCAAGGAAAGAAAGCGAGTACTGTGCAGTCCCCACTGCATAGGGATCGTGGTCCCATGCCAAACAAGCGCGCCTTCACTAACGAGGTCATTGAAATTCTCGTGTTCGAAGAGTTACACCCATATATCCAAGGATTCGCCTTTCTAGAGGAGATTGGACGTGAGCATGGAAGGATCAGAGGGCTCCTTGGGGGGAGAAGAACCTGGAGGCGAAGTACCAGAAGACAGCTATTCTGATGATTCTGGTGACGCCGTTTGGATGGCCACGTCGGAAGGAAAGGCCAAGATTCGACGCATATTGCATCATTCAGCATAAGCCATATTTGCCTCAAAGCATAAGAATTAATAACCAAATCCAGGTCAACCAAGATAACCTCAAGACATTGGCAAGAAAATAAGACTTCAAAAACTAGAAGTGAACGTCTCTCGCTAACAACTTTATTGGCTAGGAAGCAAAATCATCTTCTCACAGGTCTTGCATGCTCAAACCTTAAAATTCACCACGTCATTGCTCCTTTCCACCGACAACATACTCCCCATGTTCCACTTCTCCATTTCTCAGCTTCTCCAAGCTCGGTTCTGTCAGCTTAAACTTATCGCCCTTGCCGTTCTTGATCGCCACGATATGCGGCATTGATTGCAGGCTGCATCAATCGCTCAGGTTCTTCGAGTCCTTTAGGTATGGTGACTTCCTCATGTCAATCTCGAGCTCGATCCCCGTTATACGTACCTCGAGAGCTTGCTCGGGTGGAGGGGATGAGGTCTGTGGTGTTCCTAACGTGCAGGAACTTGAGATTCGGGTACCTCTTGCATCGCTCGGCAAACACCTTCTTTCCTACCTGGGCCAACCTAAAGATGAAGGCCGAGATGGGATCTCCCAGACTCCGTTCTCAACGATGTCGAATGCAGCCAGGATGGATAGGTTCACGTCGAGACTGTGGCCGATGAAGGTGACGCTCATATTCTCGCCCTCGTACTTTTGTAGCTTGTTGAGCATGGTTAAGAGCTGAGTCCTTGCGCTCAGCTCAGTGAAGGGCGACCTCAGGTTGTCGGTGGTGTAGACGGTGTGCCAACCTAGTGTAACTTTTGAGACTTCGGTATCATCACGGTCGTCGTTCTCATCGCTGCTGCTGGAGATGTTCTCGACCTCCTAAATACGGAGCTTGGAGTATTTTTCTCAGGCTTCACATTTCACTTTTTAAGGCCACCGCTCTCTCTCGTGCGTATCCAGATAAGTAGGAGAGATAAGGAAGAGATTAGCTGGTCGGTTCACCCCGGATGAAGAAACACTTTCCTCTATCGCACGTGAAGATGGGCCTAGGGGCTAGTGGATAAAAGAAACTCCCCTATAGGTTTCATCATGGATTTATATGCGAAGTGTGACCGATTCTCCAGTATTTCGATGGTGGTAAGGTTGGACCCCTAAAGAGAATGATGGCGAGCAAATAGAGGAACGTCCTCCGGTTTTTTCGAGATGAGTCCCCCAATTCCTTCCACTCTTGATTATTTTTCTCCTCCCCCAAAAGAATGATCCCCTGAGCCTCCTCCATCTAATCCTCCCCTCTTCTCCCTCACCGAAATTTTTTCTGCCTTCTCCCATGGATGGAATACTCACTGCTATTTTCTCCCGAGCCCCCCACCTCTTCTTCTTTTCCACTCTTCTATTTTATTCTACCTCCACCGAAAGTATCTGCCTTCCACTCATTCCCTTTGTCCTCTTTGTTTTTTTTGCAGCTTATCACCGGGACTCAAGAACAAAAGCCTGATATTCAAAGTATTTTCCCTTGGACAGTTGTAATGGAGGTGAGCTAAGATTCTACTCCAGCTACCAAAAAATTGACACCATATGGTCGTTTCTAGGACTATTGGGTGTAGACCTGAGCCTTATCAGCCAACTGAACTACTAATCTCTTGAAAACTTGACAGAGAGAATAAAAAAATCCGTTGATGGTTCTAGTGTTCTCTCCCTTCAAAAAGTTGGTCTCCCTCCGTGATCCAAGGATTATCTGGGGATCCTATGACGATATTTTTTTTATTTCTTTAAGGGTGCTGTCCAGTTGATGATGGTGAATGATGATCTTCTTTTTCGGTGCTCCCCTCCACTCGGTTATGCGCATGGTGGGTGCTCACGTTGGGGGCCTTTTTTTTTATGAGGAGAGCTCGGATATATCGTTTGTTGGACTACTTGCGTGAGGAATCTCTGCATTGGTTGACTTTTCGATTCAAGTTATTGATACTTGACCCAACTGGATCATCGTGAAGACGTCACGATCAACACTTAGTGGGAAAATTCTATCACGAAATACCAAGTATATCTTGACCAATCTAGGCGAAAGAAACGCTTTAATGAGCAGCCCAAACAACAGCAAATGCTATGTAGAAAATTAAATTAATGCATACGAAACTATACTAAAATGATTTAAATATTTTTTGGTTAGAGACTAATAGTCTCTAATTTTTTTTATAAAGTAAATGGTTAAATGAGGGAAATAAAAAATTAGGTGTCAACAGTTGCCCTCTTTGAAAAGAAGTTCGGCAGAGGTTCATTTCAAAGACGAGATGACACTTAAATCCCAATCGACTCAACCTAAGAAAATAAAAGAGTTGTGACATTTAATCTCTAATACCTTTATGTGTGAGTTTCAATGTAAACCCAACTTGAGGAGGCTCTTATGAAGTAAGGGAGCAGTGAAGGGGGGAGTTTACTTGGCACTCACCTGTCCGTCATATGGCTGTGGCCTGACATGAATGCTCTTTGAACAGGTACCCAAAGATTCATTCTAAGGATACTTCGGGGAGGTTGAGCTTTGACTCGTATGGTAGGTTGACCCATTGCAGAATTCCTAATGAAATGACTCTAGTGGCGATCTATCCTATTTAAAGGATTCGCCTGTATTTTGACCCGTATGGTGTGTCGTACCATGATAGAATCCTGATGAAAGGATTCTACTGAACGGTTTACCCGATGTCGGGTTCATCAAAGAAAATGCCTGTAAGAAGGACTTTATGCCCGTAGGAAGGACTTCTGTACCTGTATGAAGGATTTTTATGCCTGTAAGAAGGACTTTGTGCCTATAGAAAGGACTTGGTACCTGTAGAAAGGACTTTTATGTGCCTATAGGAAGGACTTTTGAAAATGGACCGTTCCGTGTTGGGGCTTCCAATAGAAGGGCTCCAAAGACAGCATACCTTATTAAAAGGGCTCGTTCATGTGGTACCTATAACTCAGAACTTGAAGGATGGACCGTTCCGTATTAGAGTTTCCAATAGAAGGGCTCTAGAGACGGTATGCCCTACAAAAGGGCTCGTTCATATGATGCCTGCAACTCAGGACTTGAAAATGGACCGTTCCATATTGGGTTTTCCAATGGAAGGGCTCCAGAGATAGCATGCCCTAGAAAAAAGGGCTCGTCTATATAGTGCCTGCAACTTAGGCCTTGAGAATGATTCATCCTTGAAGGAGGCCATTCTAGGACCTGGGGAGATCAGAAATCCTACAGAAGCTCAAACCCAATTTGACTTACCTTAAAGGGGGGTGCCATTCTGGGATCTAGGGAGACCAGGAATCCTGCAGAAGCTCAAACCCGGGTTATATTCTCCTGTCGCTTTAGGAATGAGCCAAAGAGGCAGAGATCAAAATATCTCGAGCATTTCTATTTTCGAGACTGATCATGCTTCATCGAAGAAGGTGGATACCTGTATGTGCTACAATGGACTCGAGCGCCCTGACAATCGTCAGAATTCATTCTCTCGAAATGTTGAGGTTGAAGATATACTTACCTGAAAGTTTGAAAGAAACGCCTGATAGTTTCTCGACAATAATTGTCAAATGAATTTCGAAACCTTGGAAGGTAACTTGAATATCGGGAACGTGTTGCTTGTCAGGCAGTGTCAGAGGTAACATGTTCAAGCATTTTCATCAATAAGTTCATTGGTTCATGTAAAACTAGTTAGCGAAATTTGCAATGATTAGAAGCAATTTGTGTAATAACTCATGATGCAATCAATAAAATGTGGATTATGCACAACTATTCTGTCAAGTTTGCATTACCAATTCTGTTCAAGGAGGTTATCATAATATGAATACCTCGAATGTAATCTGAATGGGAACTTCAGTCCGAAAGGGCTTTCTCTCACTCTCGAGAAAGGCTATTTATCCTGATTGCATGATCGAAAAGAAATCATTCAATCTTACCATCATCGCATTCAGCAAGGGTCTAAGTAATCTCGCAATTTGTACGATCAAGCCGATCTGGAGGTCTTGATTAGGACCATAGTGTAGGCTGGGTCAAAGGCTTACTAAATGGGACTCTTTTGAGTCAAGGCCATTGACGAAAAAGTTTTCATGGTCTGCTCCGGGTTTACAAGTCAAGAACCCTGCAAAAATGAGAGAGAAATAATCTTGCTCGTACCTTTTCGAGCGATACTTAAAAATCATTCAACTCCACGTTAACTCAAGCGCCTTGATCAGAAAAGACTTTCACGGGTTGTAATGTTGATTGGGATTGGGGACCAAGGAAGTAAAAAGCTTATTTGGCCCGGACAATATATGAGGTGGGTTTGACGTTGGCGATCATTGCATCTTCGTCACTAGTCTCTGCCCTTAGAATAGTCTTCAAAGAACACCATCGTCGTATGAGAATGGTGTTAACTTCTGCTAATACCGTCATCGCTCTCGACCGGTGTAAACTTTAACTGTATATTTTGCAATCTGACTCCTTCAAAGAAATTTCTTTTACAACCAGATCCCATTAGGGATTTATAGAAGGAGACCTTATGTTTTCATTGAGTTTTCAAAGGCATTCAAAAATGAACATAGATTTGAATGGGCATTGCCCTTACTTTTGACGGCGCTTTGCTTTTTCATGCCTGGGAATGGCTCTTTCGGTCCCGCCTTTTGCCTTTTCGTCTTTCTCGTTTTGTTTAGGAATTTTCAAAGATTGTGCCATATACACTTATATATCAAAGATCTAGCACATTTTGAAGAGTCAACCCGAAAACTCTAAGTAGACCTTATTTCTCCTGAGTTCTTCTGCTTTAAGGTGGTACCATCTTCATCTTGGAATGAGCAATGGTCACCAACGGGATTTCAAGAAACGAATATGCAAGCTCAATTGGGCGATGCAAAGGATATGAATGTATTGAATAGGGAAACGAATACTTTTCGTCATCGTAAGATACTTGAATTACCGTGCGAGATTGAAAGTAAAGAATCACCTAAAAATTGATATTAGTTCGAGCAAAAAAATTTCTAACCATTTACTTCATGCTATTGCTTGGGCTATCTCCATTTGGCCCCGATATGGGGTGGTTCTTGATAGGGATCGCGAAATGAAATCGCCGCTCGAATGGGTTTATCAATGGTCACTTGCAGTGTTTAGGGTAGGGAAATGATCGCCTCCTTCCCTTCGGCCATCGTACCTTTTACGAGAAAACCCATTACCTTGGGGAACGCGTAATCTATTTTGCACATGACTCGCTGTGGCTTATAATGTAGGACGTGTGTGGAAATGGTTTGCCTTTCATCATCCTGTCATGCCCCATTCTATACATTCGATGCATCATATGCAGTTTATACTCCAAGTCAGAATTGAAAAAATTAAACATGCAAAATCGTCACGCACAAATCATGGAATGTGTAAACACAATGCAAATATGGCAATTTTTAGCATCACGCGTATTTATAGAATGTCCAAGCATGGAAGAGAATTTCTCAAGAAAAGAGGGATTTGAATTGCCCCTGTACATGCAGACCGAATAAATGAGGGTCTACTCCTTAAGTCTAGGAGTGGCTTGCTTCTGACTTTGCCCTGCACAATGAAATGCATGAGCGAAGGACCGTCAACCAAAGATCTTGAAGATTTGAGCTTACTTAATATTGACAAACCGTCATGGTCGCATCAAATTAGCCCCTACTAGAAAGAAGAGCGAAGGTTATTCTTGAAACAAATGAGTCAAGACAAACATACTCTCCTTTTAAATTCTGGTTTCCATCCCCAATTTACCCCAGTTGATCGGAAATGATATCTTTAGATGATATATTTGACTCCTTGGATTGTCTTTCGACAGTTAAATGGAGTATTAACATTTCTATCTAAAGAAAAGGAGGAATTAGTTAGCCGATATTAGAAGGGATAAAATGAAAATGATACTGGTTACCCTTCATCTGAATGTTTTGCACGAACCATTATCAGATTCTTTTTAATTTTTTAATTTTTTTTTTTTACCTTGAGGGTTGAGTCCTTTGATTTTACGTTAGCATCATCACAATGAAATAAGTACAGGTCGTGGCAAAGTATCGACCTTGATTTGTTAGGCGAGATTCTGATTCTTTCTATAAAAAGAAAGTGCCCAAATATTTGATTCATCAACATCCAACTGAGGGAGAACCGAAACCCCCTTCGGACCACGATTCCACCATGCCATCAGGCCAGGGCATACGGTTCTGGAGTTCCCTAAGG
>JAGVVM010007680.1:0-13880 GCA_019149425.1 Psidium friedrichsthalianum
AGGGTGGGCAGAATGATTTTCAAAATATTCTTTTGACACTAAACATTTTGCAGGAAACAAGAATGTCCTTGCAAATTTCTTGTCCAAATCAAAGTAGCTAGCCGGTTCAATCAACATGTATATACACAGGCAACCTCTTCTTGGTACACATCGTATAGTTGAAATGAAAGGAGGATGGAACAATCTCAAGTATCATCATGATGTTCCAAATGTTATCCGAGATAATCGACTCACCCATAGTTTCCAAGAGCTTCTTGATCAATACCAATTAAGAGTTTTTTGAGATTACGGTGGTTTGATATTGAGACCAAATGGTATCCATCCCACCTATCCATTTATCCATTTGTTTCGATGTTCTCCTAATGAAGAATTTTCAAAAGAATTAAAATGGATGTTTGGTTATATGTTCAATCTATATACCGTCGCCATTGAATTCCCCATTGAGAAAACCTTTAAGGTGACCACCGGGGTACTCAGGCAAGATTATTCCAATTAGAAAGGCTTAACAAACATGCTGTTATGGTTTCAACCTCTTAGTGCTTGGGGACAATTGTTTACATTTCAAAATCGTGTGGGAAGACTAGAGCCTGAGAGAAACACTGTCGTAATTTTTCATCGACCATGGACATTCATTAGCCCCACTGGAGATGTGAATAAGGAGCTATGCGTACATAGAATAACTACGCACAAACCCTAATTTAACTTGGAAGTTGCCCAAGTCTACTGAACCTTTCCAAAATGCATTGCCTCCATACCATAGGAATACATAGAGCTTCAAAGGTTTTTTTGCCAGGAAAATAAAGTTGTGCCCAAAGAAGTTTGGCTTATTGATCCAAGTGTACATGTATTTTGGGATTATTCTGCCTCATGGGGAAATATGACAAGCATTCAAGAAGCCCTAGACTATTTTCATCGACAAAATCAGCTATTAGACACATCGATGAAAATGGATTCTTAGGATCCATAGGGAGAACCTCTCTCTCAAGATCCCTATGAGCTTGATGTTCCCTCTAGCTCTTAAGATAATAATTTTAATCCACGTAATGCCCCTTTTATCCCCCAAGACAATGATGATTTCATTGAAAGGGAACAAGAAAAGCTCTTTCAATGGACAGCTTACAAAAAATGCAAAGATGGATCTGACAGCTCATATAGCTCTCCTGACAATACAACAGAAGGATTCCACAAGTTCCTGTGAAGATCTATGAAGATCTTGTCTTATTGTAATATGTGTGTATCATGTGTGTTTGTTTTTCAATAATTGCCTTACAGAGGTCAAAAGTTGTTCAAAAATATACTGTAACATCGGCACTATTCACTATTCACTATAGCAGCGGTAGAACATTATTCACAAATAGTGCTACAATTCATAAATAGTATTACTATTCACAAATTGTGTCAGATCTGCGAATCCAAATTACTCATTTTATCCAATTATGTTGCCTATAAAAGGGCCTCTTGTGCCGTGTAATGAGGTAGATTAGCCTTCGTTTGAATATTAATGTAAAGTTTCCTTATCATGAGTCTCTAAATACTCTCTTGTTCTCATCTAAATATGATTCATCGACCTCTAGAATCATCTTATTAATTCGGTAGTATGACATGGTTCAATATACTCTTCACTCGTCACTCTAAGTGGAATTTATTAATCAGAAATTTCTAGCACATTGAGGGTTGAGCTTCAAGATTGAGTCTGGGATCACTAAAAGGCAGTCCCCTGAATATGGCTTAGAGGGCCTAGCATTGGGGATAGCATACCTGTTTTCTTCAGATTCAAGCTTGTCTCTGCTTCCTCAATAGAACCAGGCCCAATACCTAACCCAACAGAGATAGAATTTAGTGCATATAAGGTGAGCATGGCCCGGATTTTTTCGGTTCCCTCAAGAATTGTGGACCGGATCGAATATCCCTAGAACCGTGGATCGACCAAACTATCGGTTCGGTCCAATTCCTAGGCGGCTCAATAGAACTTGTAAAATGAAAATAAAAAAGTAAAATGAAAACAAAAATAAGAAACCCGCAGAATTAACTTATTTTTTATTTTAATTAAATTAAGTATTTAAAAAATAATAAAAAATCATCAGTCCAATTCCCCACCGCCAGGATATTGATTCCACCTCAAGGAATTGGGGATCGGACTGATAATCTCAAGAATCAAACCAAATTCATCAATTTGGTTTGGTTTGGGCAGTCCATTTTACTTACTCCCTAATTTTGACGCACTTGTCCATCATCAAGTATTGATTTGTGGTGGCTCAATACCTAAAAAAATCTCAAACTTTAGTATCTATCCCAATTATATCAAACATTTCTTTTTGTATTATAAAAAACCCTCAACTTTTACTTTTATTCCAATTATATTGGTCCAATACCCATAAAAACCCTCAACTTTAGCATTTGTTATAATTATATCTAAAACTTTTTGTCTCATAAAATTTTTTAACTTTTACTTTTTCTCAATTCTACCACTGTTAGCCTTTCGCCAATAATTACCCTTAGTTAATCATACGCGGTACTTTCACATTATTAATGAATTATACTTCAACAAAGCTGACATAAAAAAATCCCCAACTTATCTTCTATTGTCGGCTTTCCTTACAAATTGCAGAAGATGCAAAGCCACTCAAGATAGAGCTTTTCAAATTCCCCCCAATACTCAATAGCCCAGAGAATGGCTAAATACGGATATCTAATTATTTGGACGAATAATCTCAAATCCCGTCGTTCCTGAAACTTGTTGTTTTTGAATTTTGAAGATTCATTAGTAAGTTTGGCAAGAAAATTCGAGTTATGTGGGATTAACTAATGGTGATTATGGACGGAAGGCTGACGTTGGTAGAACCGAGACAACGATAAAAGTCAAAGATTTTTTATGAGACAAAAAAGTATTTTGAATATAATTCTGACATATAATAAATTTGATTTTTTTTAATATTAGGCCGATAGAATTGCAGCAAAAGTAAAAATTAGGAATTTTTTTATGAGATGAAATTTTTTGAATATAACTAGAACATGCGCTAAAGTTGATTTTTTTTTTCTTATCAGGCAGCATTATGGACAGAGTTTTATCCGACTGTTTTGCACGGTTTAATTCTAAATTTCATATTCAAAATTTCCAATTAATCAGTTCTTCTATCTAGGAAAATGGGAAGATAAAGAGAGAGAGCGAAACGTACAATAATTGCAGACAAAGCAGGCAGCTTTGAGGGTGGGGGTAAACAACAAAGCGATCGACAGCGCACCGCCAAACAAAACGTCTTCGGCCCTCCGTATTCATCATTTGTCACTTTGGCGGCGTAAGACGCCTAACTTTTTCTATTTCTCTCCTGGGTAAGAGCGTGCAACGTTTTTCTATTTCAAAATCGAACAAATTGTTTTTAAGACAGAGCATTTGTCAACTAATTAATCTCAAATCAACTTAAAGCGCGCTCTCTTTCCACTAATTCATTGTCCGATGCTCCGTGGGGTCTCACTTAGGATGGGGAATCTGTCTATTAGCATTGGTACGGCCACATTCTTGTCCTCTTTTGTTTTGAAAAAAGTTGAATCATGGAGCTTGCGCTCCTGTGCTATTTTTATTCGATTGGACCAAATTGATAATTTCGGAGATCCGGAGGCATTTCTACATGTGGACCAGGGATATACTTGATGAGCCTGTGCCCACGGGAGATTCCACACAAAGCTACTTGAATTATTCATTTATTTATTTTATTTTTTCTTGTCGAGCTTTTGGTCAGGAGTTGAATGGAGTTGGTCAGGTGTTGCTTTGGAGCCTCGTGCCTCTTTCCTCGGCTTAATGTTAAGCCCCGTCAACTTGTCTTCTTCATTATCACTCTCTTTTCAACTTTCGGAAAACGTACGGCAGATAGCGATAACCCCAATAACGAACGCGCCAAAAAGAAGAGGTGGGGACGCAAAAGACAAGGTATTTCGTACGTAACATTGACGTGATACCCGTACGTGTATCAAGGTTTTGCCGAAGTGGAGTTACGAGATTGACTCAGGCTTGACAATGTTCGTCCGACGAGGAGTGGTGCAGGTCCGCTGAGAAGCTTTTTGGCGGACCTCATTCAGCTGGTCGGTACTGTCCCACTATCAATGTTTTCACGATAGAAAGAAAAGAGCTGCTGATTCCAGACCAACCTTCGAAAACCCCCTCCCAATCGCTCCCACGCACTTTAGACTTACTGTGAATTTCTTGATTCTGACCGACCCAGATCCGTGAAATGGACCCCGACACGCCGGAGAAGTACCGGAGATGCTCGATAACCGGCACGCCGAACTGGTGGTGCAAGGAGAGCGTCGTGAGTGGGGAGAAGTATTGTGGGAAGCATTTACTGTATTTCGCCGAAACGCAGGGGGACGCTCCCGCCACAGATGCATGTGCAACTGCCGAAGCCAAAAGGAGGAGCGAGAGACTTTCCGGCGACGTCTCCGACGTGGGCGGCCGGAGAAGGATGCCAGAGGTGGGGAATGGTGAAGGGTCCTGTAGTGATGGTGCTGATGGCGAGAGCAAGAGAGACGGCGGGCCACGGAAGAGAGGGAGGCCAAAAGGGTCAAGGAACAAGATGAGAGTTGGTGATGGGACTGGGAAGGAGATGGTGTTGGTCAGCGGTGGGGACGTCTCCGGGATGCCAGAGGTGGGAAATGGTGAAGCTTGGGGCGATAATGGTGAGAGCAAGAGAGATGGTGGTTCACGGAAGAGAGGGAGGCCAAAAGGATCAAAGAACAAGAAGAGAATTGGTGATGGGACTAGGAAGGAGGTGGTGTTGGTGAGCAGTGGCGGCCTCTCCGACTTGGGCCGCTGGAGCAAGATGCCAAAGGTGGGAAATGGTGAAGGGTCTTGTGGTGATGGTGCTGATGGTGAGAGCAAGAGAGACGGCAGTCCACGGAAGAGAGGGAGGCCAAAAGGATCAAAGAACAAGATGAGAGTTGGTGATGGGACTGGGAAGGAGGTGGTGTTGGTCAGCTGTGGCGACGTCTCCGGGATGCCAGAGGTGGGAAATGGTGAAGTGTCTTGCGGTGATGGTGCTGATGGTGAAAGCAAGAGAGACGGTGGTCCACGGAAGAGAGGAGGGAGGCCAAAAGGATCAAAGAACAAGAAGAGAATTGGTGATAGGACTAGGAAGAAGGTGGTGTTGGTCAGCGGTGGCGTAGTCCCTGACGTGGGCCGCTGGAGAAAGATGCCAGAGGTGGGAAATGGTGAAGGGTCTTGTGGTGATGGTGAGAGCAAGAGAGACGGCGGTCCACGGAAGAGAGGGAGGCCAAAAGGATCAAAGAACAAGACGAGAGTTGGTGATGGGACTGGGAAGGAGGTGGTGTTGTTCCTCAGTGGGAATGGAGTTTCTGTCCAAAAGCGAAGAGAGGAAGGCCAAAGGGTTCAAAAGAAAAGAAGAAGAGGAAGAAGGAGGAGGGGGGCAAGTGTTGGAATGGCAGAGGATCAAGCAGTTTCTGGGCTTGAGAGACTCTGTGTGAACAATGTGGGTCATGAGGGAGTTAGCGAAGCAAATGAAGAGATAACTGAGAACGGGCAATGCAAAAATGAGATTTTAACACAGAAGAGAGGAATGCCAAGGTTCAAAGGATAAGAAGAGGAAGGAGGAGGAGGAGGTAAGTGTGGAATTGCAGAGGGTCAATCAGTTTCTGGGCTCGGGACTCTCTGTGTGAACAATGTGGGCCATGAGGGAGTTAGTGGAGGGAATGGAGAGAGAACACAGAACGGACAATGCAAAAACAAGATTTTAACGTGGAAGCGTGGTAGGCCGAAAGGCTCGAAGAATCAGAAACCATCCACTCATAAAAGTAGAAAAGATCTGGAAACTGCTCCTAGGGTTGATGAGTTGTTTTGGGTTAATAATGTGGGTCATGAGGAAGATGAAAGAGTGCACGGAGAAAACGAAGAAGAAAAAGTTGAGGCGGTACGACGAAAGCCCCGTCCATCAAAGGGTTTGAAGCATCAGAAATGTCATACTTCTAAAAATCAGTGCTTTCTGAGGATTTTTCTAATGGGGGTTTGCAGTGGGCACTGAGCATGGAGAGGGGAGAAATGGGATTTTACAAGGCCGGCCCAAGGGGTCGAAGAATTGGAAATTAGCTGCTGATGGAGAATTGGAGGGCAAGATTGGAGATTTCCTCGGAAATGGTCATTCTGGGTTTCAGGCATTGAACCCTAAAAAGGGGCAGAGCAGACCAAGGGGTTCAAAAAACCGGAGGACTCTAGTACTTGAGAAAGCTTTGTCTTCTCACAGCACAGAAAGAGTGGTCAAAAGGATAAATAGAGAAAGAATGATCAAGATTATTAGTGGCCGGAGAGTTGCAAATTCAAGATTATCAGTAAGTTGTCCCAAAGCTTGTGTCATATGAAACATTCTCCATCCATTTTAATGTTATGTGGTGACACAGGATTCTTGGAACATAATAGTAATTTTCAAGGAGATTTTTTCTTGCAGTGTCAGTTTGAAACATTGTTCATGACAAAATTGACAGAATCCTGGAATTAGGAATTATCTTGTTTCTGTTTCAGTACCATTGGAGACGGGATATGGAGCAGAGGAGTTCGATGTGTCATCAGTGCTTGAGGAGTCACAGAAGTCGGGTCGTAATTTGTTCGAGATGCAAGAGAAAGCGCTATTGCTATGACTGCCTTGAAAAGTGGTACAGTGAATCAAGTTATTGCATTCAAACAAAGAGTACCTGCATGTAATAATTAAAACAAAATTAGGAGGCTTCATTTGAATTTTGGTAGATTGTTTGGCATTGTCTCTTGCCAATGTACGTGACTACAGTCAAGTGACTAATCATTTTATGCTTGAATAGGTACCCAGGGAAAAGTAAACAAGACATGGAAGTGGAATGCCCATTTTGCCGCGGCCATTGTAACTGTAGAAAATGCCTCAGGAAAGGTTCAATTCTTAGGGTTAGTTTCCACATTCTTTTGCATTTTGTCTACTTTCTTCCTTTCAATTCCTGCGCCAGAAGTCTTTTTTCGGGATTGTGTCATACCAAACTGGATGTTGATTTCTCTTAGGTGGAGGAGGACGAAGAGGATAGTTTGATGAGGCTGCAGAAGTTGCTTTACTTGCTTGACAAAACTTTGCCTCTCCTCAGGCAGATGCAACAGAACAAGTCTCGGAATTAGTTGCAGAGGCTAGAATCTGTGTATAAACTGCTTGTTTTGTTCTATTTATCTGCTCAAAAGTTCGTCATTGAGTGAGCTGAATGAGGCATTCTGTCTGCTCCTCTTGTTTATAGGAAACCAAGTGGTGGAGGAAGATATACCAAAGTCTCTACTGGATGACGATGATCGAGTGTACTGGTAGATCCCGTTCAGTCTTCCTGATTGCTGAAATTAATATATATGATGTTTCACATTTTACCTTGGTGCGCTTCAACCTTACAACTCATGGTTCATTCACATTGTATTACCCCCATTCACCATCATGGCCAGGCTTCTGATTCACATATTGGAAAACGTTGTATAAAATAGCTCCATGACAAACCAAGATGGTTGTTGTCTCTTTGTTCTTTGTTTCTTTTGAATTTCTCATACAGACCAACAATATATTCTCTGAGTATTTTGGATGTGTATAAATTTGTAATTCTGCATGCAATTTCCTTCAACAGTGACAACTGCAATACATCCATCATCAATTTCTACAGAAGCTGCCCCAACCCTGTTTGCTCATATGATCTGTGTCTAACTTGTTGTTCGGAGCTGAGAAGAGTTGATGAGGCAGAATCAACTGAACTAGAAAGATTGCAGAGTGAAGGTACTGAGCTGGATGTCCAGATACCATCTGTGAAAGGGTACAACATGGTCAAGAGAGCAAATTGACCTCCTCAGGCAATACAAAATTTGACTTTCATGAAGGGAGAGCAGAAACTGATGGTTCGATCCGTTGTCCTTCCAAAGCACAGGGAGGTTGCGGTAGTGGGATTCTTGAATTGAGACGGATCTTTGATGCAAATTTTATAGACCAAATAATAGACAATGCGCATAAGTTGATGCTAGATTACAAGTCCCCAAAGACCAAACTTTCCCAAGGATGTACTTTGTGCTATTCCACTGATTCTACATTGAGTGGGAAACTCGAAAGAAGACGGGCAGCTCATCGGGAGAAGAGTCTGATAACTTTTTGTACTGTCCTGATGCTCTTCACTTGAAAGATGATGGACATAAGCATTTTCAAACTCATTGGGTCAAAGGTGAGCCTGTCATTGTTAGAAATCTACTACAAAAAGCCTCTGGACTAAGTTGGGAGCCGATGGTAATGTGGAGGGCATTTATGGGTGCGCAAAAGGTCCTGAAGGAGGGACGCTCATGTTTTAAGGCCATTGATTGCCTGGATTGGTGGTGAGGTAGGTCTCAAACTTTAAGTCAGCTGAATCTGTGAGTTTGTTTTTGTGTTGTTTTTCGCTGAATGGTATCTGCTAATTGGTCCAATAGAAGTTGTGGTTGAATGGAGAATTCTGTTACATCATGACGCCTTATTTAATATGCAAACTCCAGTAGTGATGACATATGGCAGTAGAAAGAAAGGAAGTGTCTATTTTCCTAGGATCACTTTGGCAAGGTCAATGACTTCTTCCTTCTTTATTTATTTTTGGAACATTTTTATGATGACGATTTTAACAGATATTGAGGCTGCATTTAATATATGGAAAAATGCATAGCATGCACTTACGCTTCAGGATAAACCATGCTGTCTGTTTCTGATGCTGCAGGTTGGAATCAAATCTTTCAGTTTCTTCAAGGGCTACCTAGAGGGTCGCAGGTATAAAAATGGGGGCCAGAGATGTTGAAATTGAAGGATTGGCCACCGTTGGAATTCATTTGATGAGTGTTTACCGAGGCATGGGCCGAATTCATTGCAATGCTTCCTTACACGGATTATACTCATCCAAGACTGGTCTTTTGAACCTTGCCACGAGTGCTCCTGCATTTGTGAACCAGACTTGGGAACTAAACACATTTATTGCCTACGGATTCTCAAAAGAGCTTGGAAGAGGCGATTCAGGTTACAAAGCTTCACTGTTGACGTTTTTGATCGGTTATGATTCAATGCTTTGAGTAATCTTTACGATTGATTATCATATCAACTTGCAAGTAAAGTGAAATTAGATTTGACCATGAAATGTCATTGTGTTTAGAGGCATGGAGGACTTTCTTTTCTTAGTTACAATACATGTATTACATTTGCATCAGAATATTCACATTACTAGCTCTAGCAGGCACTTGCTCTTACTAGTTTTTTGCCTATGTGCTTTTTCCAAATACTTCATTCTCAGTAAAAACTCTCAAATTTCCCACCTATACTTGCAAGGTTATATATTGTAATAGGAATCTTAATTCATAACTGTATGTTTTCAGATCAAATGTATTGACACACACTAGCAAAGTAAATATTAGCTCAATGGGCGCGTTTAGAGCCATAAAACATTCTCCAGAAGAGACATTGAAGCGGAAGTCCTGATGACCTGCTAACTGGATGCAAAATAAAAGGGGGCTACATCAAAAGGAGATGCATTAAGCGCTAATACTAGTGATTCATTTGTCCCAGGAATCACTCTCTTCGTCTGCGCGAAATGAGTGTGAGGAGCCACAGATAAGGGGTCAGTAAAAGGACCTAGAATCAGTCCTTCCGAGGATGAGATGAGAGATGCAGGTTTGAAGTGAACTGAGCATCTGCTGAAGAAGGTTATTCAAGACCGATTGATTGGGAGGGACGGTATCATTTGGAGGTGCTTGTTGGGATATTTTTCCTGTCGGCAAGATGTTCCCAGACTAGTCGAGAGTACTTGCAAAGACATTGGAAAGAATTTCGCCATGTCAACAATCTTCCTGTCGAATCTGTGGGTAATTGCTCCAAAATTTATTTTCCAGGATTAAAAGTTACGTTATATTCTTTAAACTCAGTAGATGTGGACCTGGTGGCAGGTATCATTCCTAAACAACGACCAAACTCTTTTACCTAACCGAGAGGCACAGGAGCAAACTGAAAGAGGAATACATTTATGTACAGTTATTCATTTGCAATCCTTCTTAATATAGAATTGTAGCCGGGCACGTTCTTAGCTGTGAGCTCTCTCAGAGTAGAAGCTTGGGACATTTGAGCAACAACTTGGTGAGGCTTAGGCTGTTCTCATTCCTGCAGGATGTCCGCATCAAGTGAGAAAACAGACAGGTAATAAGACTGCTAATCTCAAATCGAGATAGATCAAACCATTCTAAGTATGTAATATATTGCCAGGATCCTTGCTAAGAGCCAACTCTTCTGTACGGAAGAGAAGAAAGGGCAAGACATTTTATTAGACGATATTGTTTTATTATTCTCGATCGAGTTAAGAAGATAGTAGTTCGAAGAAATCAACTCCCTAAAGATTTGTCCAGAACTTCAGACTAATTTGATTTCTTTGTATGTAAATTTGCTTCTTTCACTGAGCTATGTGTCATCTGCTACAGTCGTGTATCAAAGTTGCCCTCGACTTCGTATCCCCTGAAAATGTTCAAGAATGCGTAAGATTGACTGAAGAATTCCGAAGCTTCCTAGAGACCACAGAGCCAAGGAAAGAACAAACTGGAGGTACATTATGATGGCGCTGCCTTTATATCATATCATAAGCTGTGATCTCACACCATTCATCAGGTTTTTTTCCATCAGATTTGTGTAACTCTGTTATTGGTATAGCCAATAATTCACAAAGTCAAATGACTCAAGTGAGGTGACAATGAAGATAAAGCAAATATAAGGTTGTACATGTTACACGGTGATATAGCTTCTGGATGACGTCGCGACTAGAAATATCGATCAGCATATGGAAAGATTGCATTTTTTGTTGGTTACAGGCAATATCTCCACTAGGGAATCAGATTGTATTGCTGCAAATACCGAATTAATCTCAATTACTTTTCTATTTGTAGGTGAAGAAGATGGCGATCTATTTCAGCAAGTATGCTGAAGGGAGGGCCCCCAAGTTATGACAAACTGAACGTAACCAGGAATCAGTGTACCTCTTGAACTCAGCACATTCTTGAAGCATGTATGTTGACACTTCTCTTTGGTGAAGAAACCCTCGAAATTCAACAAATAACAGTTCAACTCACGTGGGTAGGATTGCCATATTCAAAGCCGTTTCCTGTTACTCTTCGAATTCCGTAAACAATCCCTACTTGTCTATGGGGTTCGAAGTCGATAACTTCCGGTAGTGCTCGTCCGGAATTTTCCCTGATCCTACTCCTTAGTCTTGTAGACCTCAGCTAACTGACGACGAGAAACAAGGAAGAACCCTTCTGTCAGAAGTGGCTTTGTCCTAGGCAATGTTAGAGAAGGGGATACTGTTGTAATGCATTTTTGTCGAGACCATCCGAGGTTTGGTACGGGCTATAGATCCTCCATGATGATTACAGGTCAGGACACAGGGACCAGAGCTCTGATGATCACTCAATCAAAATCAGATAAGGTTCATTTCACAAAATGTATGCTGCACAATAGAGTGACACTGGAGCTTAGATACGAATGTATATCGAAGTTAGTGTTGTGCGACACGCGAGATGCTACAACCAAGATAAAGCCAATAGGAGACCCCCCCACCCCCCCCACCCCACAGCTGTGCAAATATTGCAGGATATGTTGTGACATACTTGCAGCTGGTGTTAACCTAGAGCTACAGTCGTATAAGTTCCGCTATTTGCTACCTCCGTAGAGGCTGACCAGAATCCGAGATGCACTCGCTGATGAAAGAAAGTGTCGAATTTGAGTTGAATAGCCATTTCTGAGTTTGCTCACCATCAGGGGTCTTGTTACGTATCTCTCTCTTTCCCCTGGTCCCTAGACTGTTTATCTCTCGCCGCCCCACACCTTCGCACCGGTTGACTCCCCACTCCCCCTTTCAGCGCACCTCCTCTGTCCTCTATCACACCCTTTTCATTACTTCCACCTCCTCCCCTTTTCACCGCATCCGCGTATGTAACTGCATTAGAATTGCTGCGAATGCAGACAGCAACATGCTTCCATATTCATACTTTGTTTGCCCATGTGCAGTCAGTTGTATATCATGTCGCACCATCACCCATTGAAGGCACCTTGTAGGCACTGCCGTCCTTACTCATATTTACTTCCCTCACACTGCCAACTTCCCCCCCCCCCCTTGTTTTTTCTCCTTTTCCCCCCACCTTCCATCCTCCCCGTTTCCCCTCCCCCCCCCCCCCTTTCCCTTTTTTTTCCCTTTTTATCAAATTATATGAGTCTGGCTCAGGTTATACGGGATGGCAGGCACTCCGTTTCAGAAGAGAAGACAGGACAAGAACATGAAAAATACATAAAAGATACAGGGAGGTGCGCATTTGTCTCGTACTTAAAGGCGACGCGCACGTTACGTCCTCCTGGAAGACTGAAGAGGCATGAGTTCTACTGGTGGACCTTGCAGTAATAGTACTAACACAGAGGGACGTCGTCGTTGGCATATTTCGCCAAATCGGGAAAACGACATCGACCCAGACCTCCTTTTGCCGCGGAAAAAGAACGCGTCGTGTAGCTGATCTAAGACCACTTAGATATTTCCGAGAGCTCGTTCCTGGTACCCCCCCCCCCCCCCCCCCTCCCCCCCCCCCCCCGCGAACGATACTTGTTTGGCCTATTTCATCTTATACTCCGCTTCTGTGCTGCTTCTCCCAACTCACTGCGTATATGCGTTATGCGTGCGATCTGTGTTTCTCTAGAGCGGAGGGAAAAATAAATGAGAATTCTTGAGTCTTATGCGTGTCTATATAGACCTTAACTGTTGCGATCGCCCATTATCGATCACTTCATATTTTTGTTCGAACCCTCTATCAATCCTGATTTTTCATCTCTTTGTATGAACTCGGAGCTCGCCGGCGCTCGCTACCCTGACTGGTGTGTGAGACCCTGATCAATATTTCTGGAGGAATTCATGCCCTTTTTCCGAAGAAGAAAGTTCTTCAAGGCCTCAGGGACGGCTGTGTGCTCAAGTGCAAGCTTCCAGGAAACAGCAACCTCGCAAGCGCCTCTCAATTGATCGCCTGCTATCCTTTCGTAGATCAACAATTCAGATGACGGGGGCGATATGCAACGCGTTAGCCAATCTCACCGCGCTAGCAATTCCAATTGGATAGTTTTTGCGAACCACCCCGTACCACTTATTCTCCAAGCCTGTGACGTTCGTGGGCGAGTTCGTCGTAGAGTAAGGATACTCAAGTTCTCTGAGTGATCGGAGGAGTTAATCGTTTTTGTTATGTAAGCCAAGAAAGGGTGCCGTAGCATGTGACAGTATGACGAGAAAATACTAGATATTTTCGTGGGGATCTGATGGATAGATGTTGGAGACTAGAGAAAATTTAACTGGCGAGCTTCCAAATGTGAGAGCCGACGGGAGGTGGGATGTGGCAGCCTCCTGGGGTTAGGACTTTAGATGCAGGACTATGGAATTCAGCAGGTAATCGTTAACGAGAGGCAGGTGCGGTCATAGACTGGTGGAACAGTGATTCACCCAAGCGATGAGTACTTGGGGGGCTCGCGTTCAAATGGGGGCGCAATTTTCCCACGCAAAGAGAGTTTGCAAAGGGTGCTCGACAATGTGTTGTGATTGCGACATAAGATGAGAGCAAAGAAGGTAATACTTGGTTATGACGTGACCCGTTGAACTCAAACGCGTTGCATGATCACCTTTTATGTTCTATGAAATGTGAAAGGTAGTTTTGTCAGAGTCTAATGAAGTGTCAAGAAGCTAATTTGCTAAAGCTGAGTCTTCTATTTCTTATATTGAATCGTTAAATTATTTCTGTGTGTTACGTGTTAGACAGTGTCATGCAGTTATTGCCAATATGCTATGGAATACAATCAAAGATTGTAGAAGATTGTCCT
>JAGVVM010007681.1:0-20861 GCA_019149425.1 Psidium friedrichsthalianum
TTGCAAACCAGTTTATATCGTATAGTTAACCCCGTAATAATTTATTTACGCGCGTTACCCGTAACTTGCCGCGTTTTCTTCTTCGTTAAATTTAATAATGGCAATGTGTGCTAAAGTCATTTCTTTAATTCAACATCTTGAGATGGAGACTTTGTCAAGGGTTTGTGAATTTGATGAAGTTGATTGGGTGAATTGATGAAGTGATTGATGAATTGATGGATGAATTGAATTGTGAATTTGATGGGGGGGGAAATATTAAAAAAGTCCTCCTTCCTAAACCGATTTGGAAAAAAAAACTTTTATACCAATAACAACTAACACTTTTTGACGATTTTTACATTAATAGCTAAACTTTTCAAATGTACCAATTTAGTCTTTGTACGATTTGCCAATTAGTACTAAATATTTTGACCGATTTTTTTCAATCTAGTTATTTCGATCAATTTTAGCTGGAATTGGTGGAAAATAACGATGTGACAGTCTAGTTAGCGTTGGCCAACTTTATTGTGGCTAAAAAGAATGAAGGCCAGCATTGATTGCATTGATGCTTGGGATATATATATTCATTATTTTTGAAAATTTTTTTTGAAAATAATATTTTTTGTTGTTTTATTATTTTTTTCTTTTTTTCCCTTTCATTTTCTTTCCTTCGTTTTCCAACTCTTGGCCCCAACTAGCTGACACTTGCCAGCCACAGCCACAAGCCCCCACATGAAAAGCCACCACACACATGCGAGGAGTTGATTGTTTGAGGGTTTGTTTTTGTTGTTTAGTTGTTGATGATAGCGACACCTCGTTAGCCAAGAGAGTTAGTTCCAAGAAAGAGTCAGACAGAGTTGGAAAAAAAGTAAAAAAAAAAAAATAAAAAAAAAAACAAAAACGGGTGGGAGAAAAAAAAAAGAAAAAAAAAAAAAAGAAAAAAAGAAGAAGAAGAAAAGATACAAGAACAAATTCTAAAACAAGTTTATTAAACAAATGCAAAAAAAAAAAAAAAAAAAAAAAATTGTTGTACATCATGTTTTTTGTTTTTTGTGGCCACCAAAAAAAATTAGTTTGGAAAATGATGAATTGATAAATTTGTCAAAAAAAGTTAGAACCGAATGAATTGAAATAAATTGTCAAAAAGTTTAGAAACCAAATTGATGTGAATCATCAAAATATTTTAAGATTAAATTGAAATAATTGAAAGATTTATGATTGTTGATAAAAAAAAAAAAGCTTTTTTATGATTGAATTGTCAAATATCAAAGGTTTTTTTTTTTAACTCCTAAATTGGCCATGTTTAAAAGGTTAAGAATAATTTGGTATAAATATAATAGATTTTTATAGACTTTTTTGATAATTTTTCCATTACTTGCTTTCACTTATTTATTTAGCAGATTGTTTGACCCCTAATATATATATTTTCTTTTTTGGTTCTAAATTAACAAAAAAAAACCCCATATTTATCAAAGCGTGCCAGCTACGTGCCAGATCCCAGATTAATGTTTCCTTTTTTATTTATTATTATTTATGTAAACGAATTCAAAGTAAGTAGTAAGTTTTTCCAATGTTTGGTTTCGTTTTGGATAGACAAAAGCCGAACCCGAAACCATCATTTCTACTTAATCCAACTTTCCTTGCATGAAAACGGAAACCTGCCAAAGGGAGGAAACAATACATGTGAAATTTCTTCCATTTCGATTTGTGTCGACGATTTCTAGGGACATCCATGCATAGGTGCGCTCAGGTTGTTTTTTGTTTGGTTAAAATAGAAAAAGTAGCTGCTGAAATTTAAGTATGGGATTATTAGGTGTGAGCATGGGTCGGGTGGGTTAGGTTCTGAATCTAGACCTTGAACCACGGTCCACTTCTGTTATAATCGGTTTCAAAATTTTGGAATCTAAAACTTATTCCTGTTTGTCCTGGAACGGAAACCAGTTTGGAACCTACCCTATTTTTTTTGGTTCTGGTGTTCTAGGACTACCGGGAAAACTATTTTCTTTTTCTTTTAATTTCATTGTTTTCCAGCAAAATAATATGAGTAGCATGAAATGATTCAAAAAAAGATGAATAATAAAACTCAATATCCACCAAAAGCAATAATGCAGATTATTATAAGTAATAGAAATTATAATCACCCAAAACAGAGGCAGGTGAGGCAATCGATTTTGCTTAGTTTTTTGTTTTTTTTTAAACAGTTGTTAAAACTAGTCCAAAACCTATCTCGTTCCTAGTACTGGCTCGAGAAACCGGCCCGGTTCCATGCGGTCCTAAAATTTCGAACAAGTTCTCGAATCAATTTGAATTGGAAATCAATTCCTTGTATCTGTTTTTCAGGTAGCTAGTCTGATCGGAGTTCAAAAGTTAGACTTAATCCATGTTTACACCACCCCTAACGGAAATTGTCTAAACAGGTTCTAAACATGATTATGTAAGATACTCAATTTAGCCTTAAACTTTTCCATTTACCAATGTAGTCATAAAACTTTTGCTCAAAATTTCAACGTAGTCCTTCATGTCCGGGTTTTGTGGAAATTGCTAATATGGGGACGTGTACCACCATAGGACAACTGATGATGACTTGTCCTATGTGGTACACTAGCCGGAAATTTTTCGCAAAATTTTGATAGAAGGATTACAAGTTTGAATTCGAGCAAAGGTTAACAATAAATTGGCAACAAATAAAAAAAATTTAAGACTAAAATTTGGCATCCATACAATAGGTTTAGGATTTGAGTCGGTAATTTTCATTTTAAGTACTAAGACTATCATTTTTTCACAAAAAAATAACTTTCAAGAAAAATATTATCGGCTTTTTGGGCATTTAGTTTACAGTGAAAATTAAAGAATTACGAAAAATATTTTACTTAATGGAAAAAAATAACACCAAAATCTCTTTTCACAATCATTTTCTTTTTATATTAGTTCTCGCCATCCTTTTCTTTTTCATTTAAAAAAACCCCATTTTTTATTCTTTATTTTAAAAAAAATTTCCTTTTTATTTTTTCCTTATTCTCAATGAATCTTCATTTTTTTATGTTCTTATTTTTCCTTTTCTTCTTTTCCATCTCCCCAATCGAGCTCTGGCACGGGTGACCAAACTAGCGATCGAGGAGCGAGCCTTGGAGGCCTACCTAGCAATCATACGCTGGCATTGTGGTGGAGAAAGAAAGAAAGCAGAAAGGAGAACAAAAGAAAAAAGAAAAAAGCTCGAGTGCCGTATTCCATGAGAAATCTTATTGCTCAAGTGGGGGTTACGACCTTTATTTCGAGTCATTTTTTTTGCCAAAGTGGGCCAAAAAAAGAAAAAAAATTCTATGTCTGGAAAATCCACTCAATCAGATATCTGACTGAAATTAACGAGATCTGGAGTCGGATGGGAAACACAGAAGTTTGAGGACTTGATGATGCAAATTTCCGTAAGTTTGGGCCAAACACTAACGACCAACGTAGGTCGTATGTGTCTCGTACACATGTTCACCCCCTAAAACCCCGCCATTTCCGAAGACGTTTGAGGCTCACGGGGTCGCAAGAAAACACGTTGAGAGAGTGAAACGGTCCCGCACGAACGAATCTATCACTGCGTGCGTATGTGTTCGTGCACCTCCCAATGATTTAGTACTGGTTGAAAGAGCGCCCCCCTCTTTTTGGGAAAGTTTCTTCATCTCTCCCCTGGATCAACCCGCAAAAATTCTTCGGGGCCTCTCTCATCATCTTGATTCGCAGCGTGTGTGATTTGTCTGGTTTATTGAAACAGAGGTGGGCATTTCTGTTTTGAATTCCTTGTGGACGGTTTCCCGGTTCGGTGGCTGAGATTAGAAACTTACTTTGCTGGTTTTGGAATTCCTGTTGTGAATGGGGTTGATGGAGAGTTTTGTTAGCTGTAATCAGCGATTTGGAAATGCCCGCAAGCCCATTGTCTGAAGAAATGAAAGTCTCCAGGGTCACCTATGGTTGTGGTTGGGACGGAGATTCGAAGTTCAATTGGCCGATTTGAATAGCAAGATTATAGAGCTTGGAGATGCAGGCTGTGGAGAGGATAGGCAGGTACATATCGCAAGGGTGTACATTGTTTCCGGCCCTTCCATCCATTCGGTGGAGCAGTAGACATAATCGTAGTTGAACAGCCTGATGGTACTTTTCAAATCCTCTCCTTGGTACGTCTGCGTCGGAAATTCAAGGGGTTTGAAGACAAAAGAGAAGATTGTCAAAATATGCGTCAATGGGGTCGAGGCGGACTTTCATCATGTATCTTAACCATAAAGGGGAGGCTACTCCTCAAGGAAGTGGGTGAAGGAGGGGAATCTTATGAGAAATTTCCTTTCGAGTCGAGAGAGAGGAGGGCATTCATGGGTGATGTCGGGAATAGTCGCAGTTTCGATTCTAAAAGGGTCTACTCTGCGTGATGCAGGAAATGAGAACATTATGGGCAGAAGTCGTTCTTGCCAATCACGAGCTTCTGGGCTTGTTTCGGATTGCAGATCGGTGAGGACTGATGGTCCCAGGCAACAAGAGGTTGGTGTTGGTGTCATAAGGAGAGGTCCATTAGAGTGCGCAGAGATTGCAGCTGAACTTCTGGAGTTGAATTGGTCGATCTCTTTCAAGTTCAGGAAAAGATATTCTCCTGCGTTTGCTTCTGCTACTTTTGACAGTAAAATTGTTAATGTGGATGAGGAGCCAAGCTGCAAGGCGTCCCTTGTCCACAGTAACCCGGAAAGCAGTTTAACAGATGGCCCATCGCACGAGGAAGCTACTTCCTGCAACATGTGTGCGCAGACTGCTGAAAATACGGACTTCACTGTCCAACGTGCTAATGGAAAACTTTCATATTTGAATGGCATCGCAGAGGGCATTGCTACGTCCACTGGAGGTAAGATGTAAGACCGAGTACTATGGATGAATGCCATGATGTAATATTGAGAACTGCTTCTAAATATCAAAGGATATTGTGTGGTCAACGCTAATGCTGCAAGCATGGCTGTAACTGTTGAAACCTTTACCCTTTTTTTTTTTTTTTTTTTTTTTTTTTCATTTATGGTCATATGTACTTAGTATTTGAAGTAAAATTAAACTCGAAGTAAGTGACTAGTAGAGTTTGGATCAAGTTGTCTTAAAGAAAGTATGTTAATCAACCAGGCAGTCATATATCCACGGAGCAAACATATGGAGTTCATTCCTTCACTGTTGAGACTTCGGAGAACTTATGTGCCTCTAGTGAGCGATCCAGTCAAATATTGCACCATGATACCAGAGAAACCAGGGATGTCCAGCCAGAAGCAGTACTGATAAGTAACAATAGTATTGCTGAGGTAACTTTCTTCTGAATTTTTTTATTTTTTTATTATTATAATAAAAGGAGTTTAGTCCATAAATGTCAGGACACGATATTCTCCATAATGTCGATGAATGTCGGGATAATGTTGCGAGCACCAGGGAAAACAATTTTGTGGCTTACTAGACTAATGAAACTTGTCTACCAAATTCTGTCAGCTCCATTCTATATAGTTTGATCGATTTTGGTTGATCATTTTCGATGTACTTGTTTACTTTGAATTTCATATCTGAAGCTGCAATCAGATCTGTTGTTTAACCAAAAAGTCAATGTAATTCTCACGTGTGCATAAGTGCAATTTTGAGTTCAATTTCAAATAATCCACTGTATATTGCATGATTGGGTAATTCAAGAAAACAACTAGAAGAAAGATCTAGCGTGCCTAATCCTGTATGCAGGAATTTATGGAGATGCGCCAAGGAGATACAGTCACAATACTGGAAACATTTGATCCAGTTGACACCAGCATCACATATGGTTCCATCAAGCAAACAGAATCACCAAGCATCTGTAGCGTCTCCATTTTCGGCAGCAGGATTAGCCAAGCAGGTCAAAACAGTTCTACTGATGAAACAAGCAAGTTCCAACTCAGTTCAGAGACTATGGACAATACCAACGGGTCATATTGTGGTTTCCTTCTGACAAAAAACCATAGTTTTCCAACAGAAGATAATTCAACTGGAGAATTTCTTTTGAGTGGCCTTGATGAGTCTAAAGTCAGTGAGGTCACTCCAGGGGAAGATATAACATTGGTTCCTGTTGGCAAAGAAAGAAATCTCCCATTGAATCCACAGTGCTTCTTCGAACCAGCAGGCACGTTAATTTACATGAAGAATGAGTCGCTTGTGATATCAGACACTTTGATCGGGAAAATCCATCAACTGATGCTGAATATGCAGACAAAAGGTCAAGAACCATTTCAGTTCCCACTGAGATTGGCAGAAGTAGTAAGATCGATGAGAGGGAACTCGGACATGAAGCACAAGCATTGCCTAACATGAGGTCCGAATTTGACTGTTTGGATGCACGTACCTGCGATTATCCCTAAGCTGCTCTTTGGATTTGGATTCTAAGTCTGGGAATCTGCCATTGCTGAACAGAGAGGACTCTGACATCAGGAAGACTGGTGTGCGCAATGAAGGTAAATTAGCTTTAGAACTGTGTCATATTGAGGATTCCCGGATTTAGGTGGGAGCACCAACATAGCTCCTATTCCTGAAGTTGGTAAGACAAGTGGCATTACTCTTAAGTGTTGTCGTAAGTCAGTAGTTTGTGAAGCTACATTCAAAGTCAAAATTAAAGGAGGCCCTTGTTACGTCTCTCTTTCAACACTGATTTAAATGGGTGTTCAACAAATTATATCAGGTTTATTTGATTAAGTGAGGTTCTCCTGCCAATAAGTACTTCCTTGTGGATGTAGTTGCTTTATTGCTGCATGAGTTACTTCTAAAACGTTGATCTGGCTGTCAAGAAAAGCATCTATCAAATTCCTATTATTTTAAAATTGGATGGAAGTCACCAACTTTACGTCATGTGCAGAAGCACCTGTTTCCAAGCAGATACAGGAACAGATGGGTGCTGATGCTGCTTCTCCTTTCCCTAATGGCCAATTAGCACATGATGAATCTAGTTCACTTAGGCTTGATGCAAAGCATGCTTCAAAGAGTGTTGAAGGTACAGATAGAGATCAAACTTCACCAAAGCCGAAGTATAGGAAAAAGATGTTCAGGGCGAATACCCCAACATCTGAACAGGTGGCATCACTGAACTTGAGGGAAGGGAGTAACACGATTACCTTCACCTTCTCCACAGCAATGCTAGGGGAGCAGCAGGTCACTTTTGCACCTTGACACTTCTGAACACGAGGCCTAGAGAATTCTTTCAATTCCTTCTTCAGGAAGAAAGCAATATCACTCCATCAGAACTAACAATGGACAATTGAACAGGTTGATTGCAAAATCTATTTATGGAAATGGAGTGATCGTGTTATTATTTCCGATGTTGATGGCACCATTACCAAGTAAGGCCACTACAACCTTATGTCAAACAAGGGCTATGTGGTCTATTTATTATTTCAGATTTCTTAGGTTCGTCTGCAATCATGAAACTAAGCTGAATATTCTGGTGCTATTTCCTAGTTTTAGAAGACAATTCGACTGTTTATTGAATTAATGTTGGACGAGTGACAAGAAATTTTGCATAAATTCCACAATTACGCTCCAAAAGATATGAATTAAACTCTTATGTTGTGTTGTTAGTTTGGTTTGGGACTTGAACTTACCCAGATGCAAGCCAACGCGCTCTTACAATTAGCCCATCATCTTATGTCCACCATTCACCATTTGGGTAGTATTGCTTATGAACTTTACAGTTTCTCCTGGACCAATAGGAACCTAGAACATCTTGCTTTTCTGGAGAATGCATATAGTCAGGTGTCATCAGTTAAGTCAGTCTCACTAGTTTTGCCAACTAGGCTCTTTTACCTGTCAAACAGACGATCTCCAACTTACCAGCACCATACACATGATCAATAGAACACCTTTGATGATTGTCACTATAATTGCAGTTCCAAATGGTGATCAAAGTAAATGATAGTGCTTTTGCCCAATTAACATGTCTTGGAGCAAGGACCGCCCTCTTAGAATGATTGAGATCACTTGCCTAAAAGTTGTATATGCTGGAGCTTAAATATATTTGTCGATGCTTTTCTTGTTCATAACCAATTTCAGCAGATTGAGTTTTGGGTCTTGACTTGTGGCTGATGCCTCAGCTTTCGCAACATTATCATATTTTTTTGTACCAGTACTTATCTCAAAAGTCTAGTGTCTTTTGATCTGCTCTCCAATCATCCCTTCTTGATGTAGACATTTTTTCAAGAGTGATCTTATCTTGCTGGTGGTAATTTTCAATTCAACAGGTCTGACGTTTTAGGACAGTTCATGCCTTTGGTTGGGTAGATTGGTCACATACAGGTGTTGCACGTCTCTTTTCGGCCATTAAGGTTTGCTGCATTTTTTATTGCTTGTGAATTAGGTTTACTTTAAAGGAAGCTATGGAGTTGCTTCTATCTTATAATTTTGGAAGCCAAAATAGTTCTCAGAATGTCTGGTGGCATCTTTAGTCCAGAATTTTGATATGATGCGACTGTTCTTGAAAAGTTCATTTCAAAGCAGATGCTTGATCCTGTGTGTAAATGATTAAGACAGCAATCAGGCCTAGATACCAAAGATTAGACCTATGTTTCGTAAGGATTACGCACCAACCTTGTTCTTCCTTTCAGGAAAATGGATATCAATTGCTTTTCCTCAGTGCGCGTTCCATAACTCAGGCTTATCTGACTAGGCAATTTCTATTCAACCTTAAACAGGTATTTCAATGTAATTTTGTTCCTAATTTTCCACTCAAGGTTGATCTGTCGAACATATTTGTCGCGAAGTTTCTCTTCCACCTGAACACTGTGGCGCCTCTTGTTCTCTCGCTAGTTATATCTTCCTTAAATTGAATTTCTTTCTTTTTCAGGATGGCAATGCCTTACCAGATGGACCTGTTGTAATATCTCCTGATGGAATTTTTCCTTCTTTATTTCGAGAAGGTATCTCACTCCTATGGATAATTATGCTTAGTTGCTGTAATAGGTGTGCTCTCTTGAGGTTGCTTTATGGAATATGGCAAAACTTGTGTTGCACACAACACCAGTGAACAGGGGCAAGACAAGTTAAGATGTGTGGAAAGTAGAGAAATGACATACCAATTTTTGTGTTTCGACCATCAGAAGACATCCACCGCCGAAGGAGGATGAAAATTCATTGTACCAAATTGAATCATGTGAAGTAAAAGAATTCTCACAAAAACTTGGCTTTGAAAATGCAGCCTTTTGCTCCTGCTTCATATAACAGAAACGGTAAAAGAGAGATGTCTCGCAAAGACCTAAATAGAGCATTACTAAGATAAATGTCAAACCGGGTCACAATTTAGGTGGAAGTCCAACTATTCAATTCATAGCATAGAAATCTCCACTTCAACTTGAACTTCATCAAATTTCCAGAAAACGAACTCACTCGACCTTTTCCACACACCATAAAGGCATTACGCGACACCGCACCAGCCAATCAAGTCCAAGACATGCTTGAGCTTAGGTGAGAGGAAGAGGATTCATTGCCATAGATTATTTGCAGTACCAATTTTTCTTCTTCGGTTATCTCTTTAAGAAATAATTCTGTAAACATAATGTCATCTGATGTCGATTAGCTTTGATCTCTCTAATGGAACCATCTGATTCTTAGATGCATAGCATTCTAGCTATCACCAGCACAATTGTTTATTCACAATCCAAGTAAAGACAGTCCTGCAACTTGGCCTTCCAGCTGTGCAACTGCTAACTACGAGCACATTCCCATTTATCTCCTTCTGTCGAGATCACCAGCATAACTGATCTGAATGATGCTCATCTATCATTATCATATTTACTATCTGCTTCCTTTTTCCTAATTCATCTGATTTCCCTGTTTTTTCAGTTGTGAGGAGATGTCCTCATGAATTTAAGATAGCATGCTTAGAGGTTAGTTCCTCCCAGTCTCATGTTGAAATATACAATTTATTTGTCCAAAATGCTTGATGCAAAACTCTGTTCTATGCATTTGAAATTGTTCTGTCACTAGCCCGTTCAGAAGTTCAACACATTATCATGCTTTCTCTCTCTGTGCATGCGTTGGCGTGTGCACATGCGCTATCATGTGATTATGGCTCTTTTTATGAACTTTATGTGGTGTAAAAACGACGTACAGAGTCATTGTTCATTCTGAATTTCTTTTTGAGGTCCTTTTCATTTATATCATGAGTGGAGAGGGGTCTTTGTTCATTCTTCCTTCAGCATACAAAACGAGTTCTATGAGGAATCTTTCATCATTCTTCCTTTTAACATTAGTTATCCAAACACTTATCTACGACTTCCCTTAAACCAGTAACTAGAAAAATGCCGATCCTTTGCTTGAGTGAGAAAACAGCTGATTTCCTATCAGTCTATTCTGACTCTGTGCTTCATTGCTTCTCTTCCAATACGTTCTAGGATATCAAGTCATTGTTTCCCTCAGATTGCAATCCATTCTATGCTGGTTTTGGAAATAGAGACACAGATGAAATCAGCTACCTCAAAGTTGGAATACCAAAAGGAAAAATTTTCATAATCAACCCCAAGGTGAGTTAATGACTCTGCTAAAGTGGAATCTCATGGCAATACAGCATTAATTTCTTCGATGAATCTGATTTGCAGGGTGAGGTTGCCGTGAATCATCACATTAACACAAAGTCATATACATCTATTCATGCTCTTGTTAATGGCATGTTTCCGGCGATGACCTCACAGTCCTCACCAGAGCAGGTTTGCTTCTGTAACTTATTTGTCTTCACTTATAGTTTCGGACTCTATAAACCAGCAGCTGAAAGGAGAAGAGCTTCAGTTAGCTTACCCTTTCGAGCATTACGTAAACACACCTCACCATAGATAGTTATCGACTTTTTTTTTTCCTGTTTAACTTATATATGTTACAATATGCAAAATTATGTGCATGAAGGAAAAAATTTTGGGCACAAAACATATATAGATATAGAATATTAGATTGATTGCCCATTGATTTCCAACCAGAACACATTTGCACTTCTTGTTTCATTTGAACACTGAAACTCTGACTGAAGGAAAATGAGATCGACCATTGCCTGGTTAGTCAACTGGAGTTCAATTTTAGTAAAGCAATCCATGTTTCAAAACATAGACATGATTTGGTGAAATAACACAAAGTCATGAGGAATCTTTAAAGACGGAGAAGTCAGACTGTTTAGCCTCCAAACTTTTTTGTGAACCAAGAATTTCCTTATCTTTGGCCAAAAAAACCATATCACAGGTATGAGTATTCCTTTCCATTTGTACTTTGGTTTCAATTATTAAAGTGAACTGAGCCTACAATCTGTACATACTATGTAATTAAATTTTCCTTTGCCCAACTTTCTCCTTTCATGTTTTAATTTCTTTTCCTATTTGGTAATAAATTCTATTTATGCCCTAGAGAGGGAAAACAACATCTCCCAGGCCAACAAAGACAACTTTGTTCTACTCAAACAGTTACAAGGCCTAAAGAAACATTGCGCAAACTTACCGGTCCAACTACTGAGACCTACAGAAGTGAAATTTGAAAATCTACACTAACTCCTAACAACTGAGATGAATCCCACAGAGCTAATGAATAACAACTCTCCAATTTCTACAGATGTCCACTACTTCAGTAGACAATTGCTCCTGCTTCTTGCCACCATGCAACAGAATTCAAGAGTATTTCAAACAGCGTAAAGTGAATTCCACCATGACTTGATCAAAACCGGTATTAACTTGCCAATGCAAAACTCGATTCCTCTCCATCCAAAGATTGTAGATTGAAGCCTTCATTTCAATTTGAGAAGTATCACCTTCAGATTTCTTCCTTTATTCCTTCAACGGCCAAGGGTACTCCACATTCCAATTAGCTGAGGCCTGTTTTATTCAATAGTTTCAAAACATTCTCCCAAACTTGACTAGAAATTGAACACTGGAAGAACCAATATTGCCTGGACTCTGCATTTCTTTTGGTATTAGACACATACTCCATCAATATCACACTTCTTCAACCTTTCAAATGTTTGAGGTTTATTCAACAGAGTAAGCCACACTGTAAAGCCATGCTTAGGTATGCTTCATTTAAACCAAACAAACCTGTGCCAATGTACTTTATGTCCGAGTTCCCTAATTAGATTCCAAGCCTCAAGATTAGTGAATTTCCCATCTTTAGATCCCAGGAAAAGAATTTATCTGAAGCATCAGGGTTTGGGAACAACACTCCGCATATAGCAGCTTGCATACAATAAGTTTCTCCCTTCTTGCAGCTGGCCAACGCCACTCTCTTCCATTTATACATCTGCAACTTTAGCTGACCTTTGGAGGGAAGAATCATAGATAGTTCTAGCTGAGTATATATCCATTAGAGCTCCAAATGGATACCATCTATCAAACCAGAAAGAGATAGATTTCCGACCTCCCACAATATATTTCACATGAGATTTAAGGATACTCTCGGTTATCGTATCTTTCTCCAGTCATAGCCGCAATTAGATTGAGCTTCCCCTTGCTTTATGCTTCCTTTAATCAGGAGAGGACTATGTATCCAAGCAATCTGTTGGGAACCTGATTTAAGCAGCAAGTTGCAAAGCATCTTAAGACTGCATGCTTGATTCCAAAAAATGAAGATTTTCAAAGCCCCAATCCCCCCTCACATTTAGGAGTACATAGAACAGACCAAGCTACCTTTGCACCATGCAATTAGCAGCCTTCCCTTTCCACAATAAAACAGTGCATTTACTCTCAACACCTTTAACGTATTTTTGAGGAAGAATGACCATTGACACCAAAAAGTTGACTAGACTTATACACCACAGATCCTATAGGCTTAAGCCTGCGAAGGTAGTTAACCATTCAACATAATCTTTGTCACTTCCACTGGTGTGACTCGTCATATTTCCATTTGTTTTGGTTCCAGGAAGACTATAACTCATGGAACTTTTGGAAACTGCCTTCTCCTGCTATTGACATATGAAGTGGTGTTCCATGCATTTTAGAGGCTGATCCATTTGATGTTAGCCATCTCATTGTTGAACTCTAGCAATCGTTATCTCAGATACTACGGTGGGAGTTCAGGTTGTTCTCTGAAGTTTAACCCTGTGATATGGATGATACTGATTCTTATACAGTCTGAACATGTTCAACAATTTCAGCATCATAAGAAATGGAAAATCAAGAATCAACCAGGAATGTCGGTTAGAAGATGAATCACCAGAGAAGATCAGTTAAAGAAAGATGGGGCACCCTATCTGGCAGTTACCTGTATTGTATACTCCAGTCTCAGAGCTTTCAGCTTTGCTCATGTAAATAATCATGTAAGTTTTTTCACGCCCCTTTCTAGACACAGACTTACGACGGTGGAGTGGGTTTTAAACTCTGAATTTGGATTGGTATATTAGCAACAGTCACTTTTCGGTTTGTATTTTGAGAACTGCAGGGTACAGACTTCAAAAGCTGCTGGAAAAGAGCTGCAGGTCTCTGTTACATGCAGCCATTCACGGGTTTATCGCTTTGATCAATAGCTTCTTCGCCTGACCGAGATTCATTTCTTCTGTTGAAGATATCCTCTGTTCATTGTCATAGACTTATATGACGTGCGTGATCTAATCATGTACAAGAAATTAAGTCCTTTTGAGATCTCAGCATTCCATTCCTGCACGCTCGGGATGAACTTCTGTCAGAAGGTAAGCCTCATCTGGTTCAACATCCACGTTTCGCCCTATCGCTTTTGAGATCTGCAAATATGAGCACTTACAAGTGGTAAGTGCTGTGTAACACAATTCTTCTATGTTCAAGAGCATTGATATCATACTTCTCTCGATTTAAAAAATCCAAGAGTTGCCTTCGAACTTTATTGGGTTGAACGCTGACCGAATGAGCCAAGAATTTCTAATGGCTAGTTTTGTTCAAGGCTATCAATCTTTTGGCTGGCTTCTCATGACTCAAACTTAATCAGCTCAGCCAAAATTTTGGGATCTGAATTGGATGGGGCGGTCGAATGTTAAGAACATAGTTAGTCTTCTCTTTGCTTTATGCCAAATTTTTCGTAACTGTAGTGGCTACTCATAAGGGATATCTCATTAGAGCTGGTACGGACACAAGTACAGCTGTCATATACTCAAAGTAACTAGACTTAAGCATACAAGCTTCTATATCAAACAAGAGAGCTCAACGCTTTTCAGATATTATTGCATCGGCCTTCAAGCAGAGGAATCAAAGGCTACACAACTTTCACGTTAAGATGTTTCTCTACATAGTCCACAAGGTTGTTGATCTCATTCTCGTCGACGAAACCGTCGCCGTTGGTGTCTGCTGTATGCATCGCCTTGTTGGCCTTCAACCAAGGGAACCATGCACCGGTGGCCTTGATGGCATGCCGGAGCTCCTCCTTGCTAAATCTCCCATCCTTGTTGGCGTCAAATGTTGCCAACCACCTCTTGAGCTCCTCCTTGCTGGGCGGGACGGGGTGTTGATCGCCATTGTCGATGCAGCAAAGTGCTGATTCTGGTCTTGTGTGTTATGTTAGAGGGATGACAAAGTGTTAACAGTGTGAAAGAGCTGCGCAGGCTTCTTATACTCGTATTGCTAGTCACATTCGGCCCCCATAAGCAGAAGAATAAGAATCTCTTTCAAAGAGAAACGTGTTTGTGGTGATGGGCTTGAATGTAGCATAATGGCAATGAAATTATCTCCTTCATGATCAACTAATGAATAGGCCAAATCTTAAAAAAGAAAAAAAAAAAAAAACCTTTTCTGATGGAAGGTAGTTGGCATCCAAACCATAATCAATCGATTTTGTCAGTAATTGATCCACAGGGCATTAATTCAATTATTGGTCGTACTGTGGCCGGATTTCTTCCTTACTTGTCACGACTCTTTTCATGGGAATCGCGAGTTACGTATCTTATCTATAGCGAATTTGATCCACTAAGAATACATATCAAGAACTGTCATATCAAAGTTTTTAACTGTTGATTCATAAGTATGCCCTTGTTTCCTCAAGAATATAGGCAATTGGCAGATTGTGAGCAAGCCCGTCGAGTTCAAGGCATTCCGATTCAGGTCACGACCAAGTAGTTTTAGATGGGTCGAGATTTAGTCTGCCAATCCTTACGACGACACTATGGCTCAGGTGAAGTCTGTTGGGGCAGCCGGAAGCACCCAATAAAAGCTCCTAACCAGGCTACTGACCCGCCCTCTTTACCGATTATTTCCTATGAATTAAGGATTCTTCCTTTTACAGTATGCAGAGTTTTGTTACAGCAGACATACTCCTCCGGACCAACAAATGGAAGACTCACTCATGTTAATTCAGATAGCCCTTGAATAACTTCAAATACTTCAACCATCTCACCAGTCAATGTTTAGCGACAGAAGTAAGTGAAAAACGGTTCAAAAATGTGGAACCGTACTGAATGAAGCCACTTTTGTAACATTTTCCTATCTTGACTTGTCAAAAAGTGGCTGCTTAATAAAGAAAAGAAAAGGAAAAGGAAAAATAATACCACGAGATAAAAGAGATGAAAGAGGAAAGTGCACTTCGTCCCGCTGAACGCGGAGAAAAGAGAGGTAAAGAAGAAGAAGAATAAAGGTAACAAGGGAAGAGGAATTGCATCCGATGCCTCGCCAAGCCGGATTTACATCGATTGGCGAAGCCCGGTAAGTGTTCACGCTCTTCGCTCTTCTAATTGGAGTAATATTCAAAATTAGAGCTTAAATTGAAAATTATGTGAAATTTAATTTGTAAAGTTCAATTTTGGAGTTGTTAAGTCGTGGAATTTCATGGAAGTCAAGGATTACGGCGATGTGGAGCCGTGGGACTTGGCAGGAGTCAATGTGAAGTAATAGTATAGTCGGATAGAAATTTTAGAGTTTTGCATGCGAGCTCTGCCGTGGACAACTTTGAATAATCGTCTTTGGATGAGTGATCGCTAGTACATATGAGTTGTTTGTTAGCAAGTCAACTAGGATTAGCGATTCATAATTGTGGTAGCATTGTACTCGATGTTGATGTTGTTTTTTGCTAATTTGATAGGTTTGCAAGCTCGACTGTTCGAATAATCTTCATTGTTTGTTTTGGGCATTTTCAGGTGAGTAGTGCCATCTCTTCCATGGGTTGTGATAAGATGTACTATAGTATGAGTTAAAGTAGCAATCCCATAAATCAGACCAGAAACAGTTACTAGATTTTTAGGTATTATGAGAATTGTTTGAGAAACGTACTATAAAAGGTGTTGTAAAAAGTCAAATGCATATTTCTGCTTGCGAAACTAATTATGAAAAGCCTTGTGAAATGTATTAATTTGATGAACAAAAGTTGAGAAAGATTATGCCGTTTGTTTTTGTGAATAAAATGGTGATATGATTTTGTATTCGAATTCATGGTATTGTGAGGATTTTCGTATGCTGCTCAATATAGCAGTGAACAGGTTATGGGGTTTGTAGGTATTTCATATTGATATTAGGATTATATTGTAGGCCACCAACAAAATAGGGGAAAACCTAGCCCATGGGGAATCTTGATCGCCTTGTCTCGAAGACATGTGATCATAGCCAAATATTTGAGTTTGGTCAATAAAGTGGACATTAACATCTAATTGACGAGATTGATTGATGGACTAAACCAGTATTATTGTTTGATATTATTAATGAGATTTTTTTTTATGTATGAATATTGTTGAGAGCAAGCAGTAGAAACCTGATACATTATCTTGGGAGATCGCCCCATAGGAAGCGGAAGTTCGAGTCTGTTAACATATCAAATGGATAAGCAAGTATATGAGTTATGAGCCAATTAGAAATACTAACAATCGTACAATAGGAAGCTTAAGTTCGAGTATTTAACATATCGAATGGAAAGCTTAAGGCTAAGAGTTATAGGCAATTAGAATATACTAACAACTCCCCCTCCCCATGTGATCTCCAATGACAAATTGCTCATCCTTAATTGAAGATCCTTCTGCATCAACTTATCTCAACTGAATCTCCAAGTCATGCACATGCATTTGTAATATGCATCCCCAACCAACCGATATCGATGCTAACTGCGATGCATCACCATGGTCTTTATCTCGCCCATCACTAGACTAATTGTCCATGGTCTCAAGAGAGAACTCAGGTCTGAGCACCAAATATCCAGTTGAACCCGTCTTACTTAAAAGCATAAGCTTAGAGTTATGGGCAATTAGATATAAATGGTCAACACAACATCAATTTTTCGTTGTAGACTTCTAACATAGAATCATACGGCATTCAAACAAAATATAATTATGTGAAGTTTATATAAGTATGCTCTCTTACAAGTTGGTTATACCTTGGAATTTGGTGTAATGCGTTATGTTTTGTATCTTAAATGTACATAGTAGATGTCGATCTACTTGGAAGCTATTTATTACTTATTGAATTGTGGTACTTATCCATCCTAGGTCCACGAGAGCGAGAGCAATATCGATAGGGACTTTTGAGAGTTGGATTTGAGCGATTTGAGGATGTGCCCCGCTGGAAGGATGGCCATGCCATCCCTTTTCACTAGGGAATGGGTGTGACAATTTTCAAGGACCGTTTCGTACTAATTTTGTAGGCTACCATAGCGAGCTTTCTTGCCATGGATTTGTGGCCTTTGCCCTGCTCAGCTAGACCAGCGTGACGTGGATTGGTAACTTCGGTTTCCATGACATGTCCACTGCAATGAAAGTAGTCGATAGGTTAGGATCCGTGAAAAAGTAAATGTGTCCCCGCAATATGCAAGTTTCGTGCGATGAAATGCTGTCGTGTAAAAGTTGCTAGAGTTTCTGAAAGCAGTACCGTGTGAGACCAAATTTTGGTCGTCAAAGTACATAGAAAGTTTCATTAACCAGAAGTACCCTTGGAAGATGAACACTCTGTGGTTGCAGCTACCATATGTGATAGGTTCAAAAAATTCTAGACATATTATCAGATACAATTTCAACTCCAAACTGTCAATTGTGATAATTATTTGAAAAACATTTTCACAATTTGCCGATATTACTGTTTTGACCAATTTCTGAGGCGCAAATCGTTGACATGGACGCCGCCGACCTATGTGTAGGCAATTGCTGACTTGAATGATTTTGAAGCCAACGACTCGTGAGGGCTTGCCTCGTTGGGCAAGGGTTGATCCTCACCAGATCGACTCCATGCTCCTTGCTAGATTTGGCCCTCATTCGCCCTTGCCCTTGGCCAAATCTGGATAGGCATAGCGCGACAAAAGAGAGTCGGAAATTGCCTATGGCAGTCGCCAGACATGAACTATGCTTGGTCGCTGACCATCGATTGATATTGAAAAACTAGCAAATAGAAAGGTGGGAAAAAAAAAGAAAAAGAATTTTAAAGAAATTAAAAAGATTCAAACATCATGCATGTCATCTTTGGCCATGCCTCGTAGACCCACTAATGTCCACACCAGCCAAAATTTTGGCCAAAATTGATCCAAAGCATTAAATTAGCAAATTCTTGAAAGGTTTTCGGACTATTTAACACAATCAAAGGGTTTAGAATTGAACGGACCATCATACTACAGGTTCATATTTTTGGATAATTTTTCATACTATGTGTTCGCAATAGGTTTTATCCACATAGGTACACCAATTGCGGTAAAGGTTCATACCTTTTGACAGAGTGAATGACGAAACTATGGCCGATTTTAAAAACTTTGCCCCGGTGCACCGCGAAACTCCAAAAATGAGTCTTGGTAGGCAAAGAGAGAACATTTTCGAAGATGTTTGCAATCCGCCAGGCTCTCGGTTCCGAGACGTGGCAAACTTAAAAAACCATCAAAAGGTTAAGAATAAATTAGTGCATTGTCAAAATTTAAAACTAAATGACAAATATCCAAAAGTTTTTGGACTAAATTGGCGCAAATGAAAAGTTTAGAACTGCATTGACGCTGTACATTAGGCTTACGACTCTTAGATAATTTTCCGAGAAAAGCATAGTATCCATAATGTATGTTGGCTAACTTAACCACATTTGTGTTCAAACGTATAAATGCGGATTTGGAATTTTAAGAATAAACAAAAAGACATAAAAGTTGAGGTATCCATCCCATTAGATTCCTGGACAAGTTGGGATGTGTCCTCCGAAAATGCATGCTATCCTGATAAGCACCATAGGCTCTTTACGAGGGTTACGATTTGTTCGAACTTATGGGGCAAGGCCCAAAAAAAAAAGAGTAAAAAAATAAATAAATAAATAAGCCGATGTCCCCTAAAATATCGAGATTAGAATCTTTTCACTGGTTTTCTTGGACTAAGTCACACTGTGTTCCCAAATATAGTCTCCTCTTCCAGTATTTTGATGGATGGAATCAACTCCAAACGCTGCACGAACTTTTGAAAAGTTCAAACCTTCTTTTTCGAAGCGAAGAAACAGAACTATCCCCACCAGTCGAAACTATCTTTGACCTTGTTCGATTTGATCGTACAATGTGGTGGTTTGATTCCACGACTGTGGAATGAATCCACTTGTGGTCATTGTCATTGGGAGGTGTCGTGTGCAATTGATGCCTAACATTAACACTCGTCCTAGTCATCATTGTTAAAGCTCCGTATTGTTCACGAAAAATGATTAAATTTGATTGTCCTTTGATTTCCGACCAGAACACATTTGCACTTCTTGTTTCAATAGAACACTGAAACTCTGACGAAGGAAAATGAGATCGACCATGCCTGGTAGCAACTGGAGTTCAATTTTAGTAAAGCGATCCATGCATTCAAACCATGGACATGGACGTTGGTGAAATAACACAAGGCTATATTCCACGAGGAATCTTAAATACGGAGAGTAAGACAGTTTAGCCTGCAAAACATTTTTGTGAACCAAGAAAATTTCCTATCTTTGGCCAAAAAAACCGAATCACTGCCATGAATATTCCTTTTATTCGTACCTTGGTTTCGATTATTAAAGTGAACTGAGCCTACACTCTGTAGATTCTATGTAATTAAATTTTCCTTTGCCCAACTTTCTCTTTCATAAGTTAATTTCTTTTCCTATTTGGTGATAAATTCTATTTATACCCTAGGGAGGGAAAACAACATCCCCAGTCCAACAAAGACAACTTTGTTATACTCAACCAGTTACAAGGCCTAAAAGAAACATTCGGCAAAAATTACAGTCCAACTACTGAGACCAACAGACGTGAAAATTGAAAATCACACTAATCCTAACGACTGAGATGAACCAAAGAGCGAAATGGCATAACAACTCTCCAATTTCTACAGGACGTCCACTGCTTCAGTAGACAACTGCTCCGCCTTCCTTGCCATCATGCAACAGAAATAAAGAGTATTTCAACAGCGAAAAAGTGAAATCCACAATGACTTGATCAAAGCTCTCCTCTCGACCTCTTCATCGAGTCTAGATAAAGGCCTATGCCCCGATGGGAGCGCTCTTCGAGGGCTTGGGAAAAACTTAGGCCACCTTGGTAACCAGGATAATTGGTTGGGATACAATAATAATTTAGGCTCACCGCTTTTTCTACGCTCATTGGACTAAAAATATTCCATCAATATCACACTTCTCTCAACCTATCAAATTGTTTTGACGTCCATTCAAACAGAGTGAGCCACTACTTTAAAGCTATGGTTAGGTATGCATGATTTAAACCAAGCAAACCGTGCGCCAATGTACTTTATCTCCGAGTTGCCTAATAGATTCCAGCCTTAAGATTAGTGAATTGCCATCTTCAGATGCCGGAAAAGAATTTATTCTGAAGCATCAGGGTTGCAGGAACAACACTCCACATATAGCCGCTTGCCATACCAATTAAGTTCTCCTTCGTGCGGCTGGCCAACACGACTCTCTTCGCAATTTATAGCATCTGCAACTTTGAAAGCTGACTTTGGAGGGCAAGAATTCATAGATAGTCCTATCTGAGTATATATCGAT
>JAGVVM010007682.1:0-10692 GCA_019149425.1 Psidium friedrichsthalianum
CCTAAAAGGAAGTTTTGAGGCCTTGCAAATCCCTCCCAAGCCATCCTTGTCTCGCAACTTCTCCACATGAAATTTCGTCTCTGCAAAGAAGTGATTACTTGAGTTGGGATTAATTCAATGTCAAATATATGAGATCGACAACAGTTTGTAATTGAGTATAAAAAAAAAAAAGCACTAGTAAACTTAATAATCATTATCGAGGTTGAATTTCTATGGCATGATGGACGCAAAAAGTGAAATGTGCATTATTTCATAATAGGACTAATTCCCTAAAAAATCGTCAAATTTAGGTTCAATCCTAATTCTGCCTCGAACTTTTTTTTTTTATCTCATAAAAGATTCCCAACATTCATTCTAATCCCAAATTTGCCTGCGCATCCAAAAATTGGTACTGGTTTCTTCAATATTATTAGCATCAAGAGGTTACCGTTATTCCTTATAAGGTGAGGGTATTGATGAAAATGTGGGTTCATGTCAATAATTTTGAGTAGACTAGTGGCGATTTTCGGACAGTGGGCAAATTTATGACTCGAGTGAAAGTTGAGGATTTTTTATGAAAGAGCAAAAAAAGTTCGGGTAGAATTGAGATCAGACCTAAAGTTGGGGATTTTTTTTAAGGAATTAGGCCTCTCATAATACAACTATATATATATATATATATGATTTAGATTATGCAAAATTTATTACATGTTGAACAAATTTATTGAATAACCTCCATTCGTGCGAGCCTAACTCACATGAACTTTTGAGTTGAGTTTGCCTGATTCATATATAAAGTGTAGTTGAGAGATATGTCATTTCATCTAAAGATCTTATTATAGACTATGCTATGGTAGCATTGTAAACGGATCGACTTCCTTCATGATTAACTGTGATCAGTGTCTTAGCAATTCCTTGTCATCTATGCTCAAATAGTAATCCTGCGATACTTGTTAACTATACATGCTCCTACATATATTCCTCACGTATTATTTTATAGGATTCTCCCACGCTATATTTGAGCGCAGGTGTCTTTTCTCAATTTTTTAAAAAAAAGAATTTAATAAACAAAGCTTCGAGTCGAAGAAATTTTTGTGTGCCACTCTTACGTTGATCTTTGAAGCGCGTTTAAGGAATTTCATTCTAGTTCGTGATTTTTTTGCTGAAGTTCATCGGATGGACTACATTGACAAAACGTGAAATGATTTAGAACTAAATTGACACAATTAAAAAGTTTAGGATTTTATTGGCACAAGTATTATCAATTATGACTTTTTTTAGTAATTTCCCCAAAAGTGATATATGCTTTATTTACATAGTCTGGATTCTCTACGATAACACACGTTATTAAGTTAACTAGTGATTTATATATCCTTTATTAAGTAATACAATGCGTATAAAAGGACGTTTCTTGTACTATGAGATTCCTTAAACGCACAAATTCTAATCATATCACAGAAGTAACAGAGAAGACGGTGTGTGTACAAGCGATAAGATAGTGGTTCTTCCACCATTACCAGAATGTGTTTAATATCCTAAAAAATCTCGAACTCTAGCTCTTATCCTAATTGTACATTGCCCATAAAAAATTCTCCAACTTTAGGTTCAATGCCAATTCTAACCTAAATTTTTTGTTGTCCCATAAAAACCCCAACTTTAGATCTTGTCCTAATTCTACCATAATCTTTTTTTTTTCCAATGAAATACTCCTAACTTTAGATCTTGGCCCAATTTTACCGTCCAGTCCCAATTTTACCTTAAAATTTTCCTAAACTTTTACTTGAGTCACAAATCTACCCCCATTAACCCTCAATTCAAATTTCTCGTTGATAACTGAGAATTGAAAAACTCCCAAGCACGAGCTATTCAAGCGTCCTAACCGCGAGCTATTCAAGCATCCTAATTGAAAAACTGACAAAAAAAGTTTAGGGTAGAATTGAGACCGGACCTAAAGTTGAAGGTTTTTATGAGATAAAATGTAAAACTGAGACAAGTAAGGTATTAGGTTTGCAAGAATGACTTCTATTTTTGCTGCATTGCGAATGCCAGAAAATCATGAATAACAATGAGATTATTTAAACGCACTTCGAAGATCAAGATAAGAGTGGAGCATAAAAAAAATTTCTTTGACTTGAACTTTGCTTATTACATATTCCTTCTTCAAAAAATAAAATTGCGCTCAAAGTTAGCGCGGATTTGACCCAAAAAAAAAAAAAAGCTAGCACAGGAGAATTTTACGAAACAATCTATGAGGAATATGCTTAGGAGCATGTTTGATTACCTCAAGATCCTTGATTAAGCATAGCTGCAGCAATAGTTCTCTAGAATAATAAATAATGAAAATCTTGTTGTAATTATACATGTTAACTGCTCAACTTATGTCAACATAACCGACTTGCATATATGTGCGTGTTATCGACATGGTTTAAAGGGAGCATAACCAACGTGGTCTAATGGTAGTGCAACCAACATGCATTAATGTCGGTGTAACCGACATAGATTTATGTCGGCAACTATTTTCCTAGTCTATAAATAGATGCGTCTCCTTAGTTCGGAATCACAACTCACAACTCAAAGCACACTCCTCTAGTTCTCTCATAATCGTCCTCTAAGTGTGTTAGTTTCGAGATGTGTTCGACAGAGTCCTATTTGTATAGTGCTGATACAAACTATTGTCTCTAGCAATATCACCTAGAGGGGGTGAATAGGTGATTCTGAATAATTTTAAAACTAATTGCAGAATTTAAATGAATTCAAAATATGAACAGAATAAGTTTAGTAGTAGGATATGCACATTCTAAATACAAGAGAGAATTATAGTGGTTCGACTTTATTAAGCCTACGTCCACTCTCACGATGACAGTTGATTGGCTGGATTCTACTATATGACTCGTTGAAAGGTTATAAGAGATGTCACACTTTATCACTCTTACAAAAACCTCTCAAGATAAAATCTTGAGCACTCGAGAACAAGATAATGTGAATCTGAACAACTCGGCACTTTGGAATTATAAATTCTTTTTTTTCACTTTGCAACAATTACTATTGATCTCATTTTATACTCCGACTTTGAACTAGTCGTTACCAAGGTCCTTCAAAGAAGCGCTCCTCAGTTGCTGATTAGAGTCCATCAATCTTGACTGAACGAGACTGCATATGGAAAGATATTTGTAGCTGTTGGAATAGAGTCTAAACCCTTCAAATTCAGTCACCCATACAACTAAATCCTTAATCCAAATCTCCAAGATATCTTGTTCCTAGAAGGTAATATCCAATTGAGGATATTCTCCTGATTTGATTGGAAAATAATCCTATCAATCAAATCTTACAGAGTTTCATAAATAACGCAGCCAAACCAGAAACCTGTCAAATATGGGACTTCAAAATCTAGCTGAAAGATGCTATAGAATTTGAACATAGTTCAGAGGCAGTCTTCAGAAGCAAAAGAGATTCTCTGAATCTAAATAGATTAGAATAGTGACTCTGAGTTTTAGTAAAGTCCTTGCTGACGTGTCACAGAAGTTTTCTCGAGATTTTGTCTCCAGAGTTAGTGTCTTCTTCCTTATGAATAAGGGACTTCAAGTGTCTCGGAAGCAAATACATGACAACTACACCTTGAGTTTAAACGCTAGATTTGGAACAATACAAGCTTCTATTCATGTATTTATTCTGTAATAAAAGTATAGTGGCATTAACCAAATTCTTTCTAAAGAAGGATAGTTTTGTTAGAATTAAAATATCCGAAAGGAAGGTTTTTGTGACATCGTCGGGTCATAAGAGGGTGACGTCTCATGCACGTCATCGATCCATTTATTTTTATCTTATAATTATACGCATGCGGAACGCGAAACTCCCCAAACCATCGCTAAAATAGCAAGGATAGATGAGCAGGACAACAGATCAAACAACAACAATCAGCTCAGCAAAAGACTACCATTTTCATTAGTAGATAATTATTAACCCTACAGAAGTTACAGTTTATACAACCCTATACTTTGGGGTGGCTTCCTAAGACCAGCAAAAAGGATAATGGGTCGGGATAGGGTTAACTTCATATCTACTCCAAAAGAGGGGTCAAGGCACCCTCGTCATCCACATCAGCATATCTCCGAAGTCATGGACTTGAAAAATATTTATCAACGACGAGTGAGATATAAATATCTCTATGAGTTAACGCCTAAGTTCAATTAGGGCATTGATTAACTCAGGCAACCTAAATAGGCATGACAACGCAAAAGCAATCCAACTATAATCACATGCAACTTACCCTGTCTTGGTCCACACAGTACAATAATTTATTTGACAATTAGATCACAACCCAAATCAATACAATAACCAGAACACACATACCACACTTTTAGGCATTATGCAACATGCGATTTTCAGTTATTAACGGGCACTCGACCCTGGCACACTAGACAGTTAGTGCCCAGCACACTAGGCAGTTGGTGCTCTTCCGGCATGACCGAGCTTCGTCCCGCTTCGTCGGCGACGACAACCAGTAATCCGTGTTACTCCGATCGACACGGCACAAATATATCAGGCATTCCTGTAAGGACTTCGGTCCTTCACAAGCTGCGACCGACATCCGATCATTCTGACGACATAGACTATCGTGCTTCCAATAAGTCATGTGATTCCGATTGACACGGCACGAACTTATCAGGCGTCGTTTCCGGGACACCCCCGAGCGACGATATCCAATATATGACCACACAAGCACGCCAGACAACCAAGCCAGTTATTATCTTTGCATTTAATTAAAATACTCACACGATTGTGCTCAAAACTCGGCTTAAGGCCGTTTTCTTTTTCATGCTCAAATAGGAAATTTTGACTTTGCATGCGGTCACATGATTATACACATTTCCACCAGAATTTTGCATTTAAATAAGTGCAATCAACCATCAATATGCACACGACATATATATAATTATCCAATAATCACTCAAGAATAAATCAATAATAACAAGCAGATAAATAAATAATTAATCGTGAATTAGAAAAATTAACAGAGATTTATTCATCGATAATTTAATAAAGTTAACCAACAAATTCATCGTAAATAATTATTAATTTAATAATAATTAATTATTTAGGTCACGGTTAATTAAAGTACCATAATTAATTAACCAAACATTAATTAATTAATTTCTTCCAAATTAATTAATTAAAAATAATAATAATAATAAACCTAAGAATAATAATAATTATTATTTATTAGTCCAAAAATAATTAATTAAATTTTAATAATCCCAGCTCGCCTCAAACAAATAATTCAATCACAATCCAACTAGTCAACCAGTCTAATTATTATAACCGCGACCATTTAACCTAACCAGGATTACTAACCTCAACCGATCACGGTCAACTAACTAAATCAATACTAATTTAATCTAAACTAACCTAAGTGCAATTAATGACCTAATCGGAGATTAGGGGTTAACTCACCCAAAATCGTACGACGACGACGAATGGCGGCGAATGGCGGCGGCGGCGGACAGCAGCGACGGACGACGACGGCGAGTGCGTGGCGACGAACACGACAACTCAACGGCGATGAGATGGATGTTCGAGGGCTGCTGGTCGCGGGTCCACGGTGGCTGACGGAAGCAAGCAACGACGAGGCGAGGTGCGGCGAGCTCACAGGGCAAAGGAGGAGGACAATGCGAGGGCTCGCAGGACTGAACGGAGGAGAGAGAGGGAGTGGGTCTCAGCGTGACGGCTGGACAGCGAAGTTGCGGTGAACGGCAAGGGGTGAGGTGACAACGGCGTGGCGGGAACGAGGCCAAGGTGGCGGAGGTGCGGCGAGCTCGCGCTTAGCAACGACGAAGGGAGGTGGCTGGATGGACGGTGGCTGGTTACACGGGCGAAGGAAGAAAAAAAAGGAGGAACGAAGGTGGAGCAGCAGCAAAAATGGCGTTCAAAGGGGGGTTCGGTTCGCACAAAGGGAAAAAGGGGAAAAAGGAAGGGGAAGAGAGAAAAAGGAAGAGAGAGGAAAGAGATGAAGAAAAGTCAAAAAGGAGAAGAGGTGATAGGAAAATGGAGGTGACGTGAGGTGAGGGAGGTCGTGGGAGTAGGCGAGGCACACGGCACACGAAGGAGGGAAGGAGAGAAGAAAAGAAAGAAAAGAAAATACATGGGGTCCACGAGGGTCTAATCCCATTTGAATATTTTGTCTTTTTGTGCATAAAATCTAGACATCACAGTTTTCTCAACAAAAAAAAGTTTGAGGTGTTGTATCTTGGAAAATATAGTTCGTGAAACTTCTTAACACCATTGGCATGAACTAATTGCCTTAAGGAGATTCGGTTAGTCGTACCTCACCTTTTATCCAATTCTTTTTTTTGAGTTTACAGTATTCAGCAAGTTTATTTATTTTGTAATCTTTATTTGTAAAGATTGTGCATTGGCTTGATTGGTATTAAATATTGTTTTCGCCTTCTATAAGTTGTTATTTTTTTATTACATGAAGACAGTGTTGCGTATTTCTCCCGATACGTTAATGTGTACACGATTTTCCAACAATTTGAAGGTGATTAGTAATTATATATACTATTTGTTTGGGTTTATCAGAAAATCGTAATGGCTGATAACAATCAAGTGCCCAATAATGTCTAGAACATTTTTTGAGACATTCCTATGTTCGATCTAACCACTGCTAGTGGAGAGGTTCATACCTTGAGGCCTGTAAATGCTGCGAGCCTTCGAGCTAAGACCATCTTTGGTGGTACAAGTATGCATCAACAGGCTTTGCCTTCGTTGATGGTACCATTTTCGATCATATCGAATGAGAAACCGAAGAAAGTCACCGATGTAGGCTTTGAACAGAAGGAACAGTTCCAAAAATTTCATGGCACATGTCTTATTTGCAATCAGTCTAGCCATCGAGCTAAGGATTGCAAGAAGTGTCTTAGCAAAGGCAAAGGCCAAGCAGTTGAATATGATAGAGCAAGCAGATAATCGAAGACTAACTATTGTGGTAGTGTTTGACGTATCCTTGGTGTCGAACAATACCGATTAGTGGTTGAACACAGGTGCTACAAATCACATTTGTGTGAACAAACACCTCTTCTCATCGTACGAGAAGGCTAATGAAGATAAGATGCTTTATACAGATAACTTTATATCAGCAAAAATTATCAGGAGAGGAAAAGTGATCTTGAAGTTCACATCCGACAAGGAAATTGCCCTATTAAATATGCTGCATATATCAAAGATCCGAAATAATCTCATTTTTTGCCCCATACTTGTCAGGAAGGGTTTCAAAATTGTATTTGAATCTGATAAGTTTGTACTTTCTAAAGAGGAATATATGTAAGGAAAGGATACTTTAACAATCACCTGTTCAAAACCAATGTGATTGTTATTGATGTAAACTCGAAATTCTTGTACCCAAAGAATATTAATAAAGCGAAGTCTTCAATTTACATTGTTGTGTCTCCTTATCTATGGCATGGTAGATTATGATATATAAACTATGGTACAATGAAGAAGATAGTAAACTTATGTTGATGCTAAGTTTGCTAAGAAATCTTTCAAATCGGTTGAAAGAATGAGTGAACCTCTACAACTAATCTATAGTGATCTATGTGACTTAAAGTTTGTAGAAGTTGAGGTGGAAAAAAGTACTATGTTACTTACGTAGATGATTGTACTCTATTTTGTTATGTTTATCTGCTAACTAGCAAAGATGAGGCTATGGGCATGTTTATCAAGTATAAAAATGAGGTTGAGAATCAACTTAATAGACGAATCAAAGTACTTAGGTTTGACGGAGGAGGAGAATATAGTTTTTTTTTAATTTAAAGGAGTTGTGTGCTAGTTTGGGAATAATTCTTCGAACAGCTGCACCTTATACTCTACAATAAAATGAAATTGCTGAATGGAAGAATAGAACTCTAAAGGAGATGGCTAAACCCATGCTCTTTAGTTCTGGTTTACCTCAAAACTTATGAGAGGAAGTAGTACTAATTGCAAATTATATTCTTAATAAAATACCCCACAAAAAAGGATAAGACTCCATATGAATTTTGGAATGAAAGGCTACCATACTACAATTTTTAAAAGTGTGGGGGTGCCTAGCTAAGGTAGCGATTCTCCATTCTAAACAAACTCGATTGGGACCTAAAATGGTGGATTACATATTCATTGGTTATGCTTAAAATAGTAATGCATACAGTTTTTTTGGTTTATAAATCTGAAAATGCGAAAATTCATGCCAATACTATCTTAGAATAAAGGGATGCTGAATTTTTTGAGGATATATATCTTGCGAAAAGAAATCAGCAGGAACCTTCCCATAAAAGATTCAAAAATGCAAAATCTAAGAATGACGAAGTTGATGCCAAAAAAGCCAAACTTTGAAGGAGCAAGAGGTCACAAATTGCAAAATCTTTCAGATTTGACTTTCTAACATGCATGTTAGAAGATAAGCCTCAAACATTCAAAGAGACATGTCATCTCCAGATACTGCTTTCTAGAAAGAAGTTGTTGACAATGAAATTGGTTTTATCCTAAGCAACGATACTTAGAAATTGGGTGATCTTCCATCTGAAAATAAATCAATTAGAAGCAAATGCATATTCAAGAAGAAGCACAAAGTTGATAGTTCTATTGATAAGTACAAAACACGACTTGTTGCCAAGAGGTTTAGACAAAAAGAGGGTCTAAACTACTATGACACTTGTTCACCAATAACAAGAATAACATCGATTAGGGTGCTAATTGCTATATCTTTACTATACAATTTGCAAGTACATTATATAGATGTAAAACTGCATTCTTGAATGGTGATCTCAATGAGAAGATTTATATAGAACAACCTGAAGCATTCAAGGTCAAGGGATAAGAATGTGTAGACTTGTTAAATCATTGTATGAACTTAAATAAGCTCCTAAATAATGACATGAGAAGTTTGACCATGTGATGATTCCCCCCCAAAAAAAAGGGTATAGAATCAATAAAATGTGACAAATGTGTAAATACTACGTTCATTAGATGTGTATTTATTTGTCTATATGCCGATGACTTGCTTATTCTTGGAGATAATACTGAGGTCATAAAAATCACCAAGAATGTTCTCAAGAAGAACTTTCAGATGAAATACTTAAGTGTTGTGGATCTTATACTCGATATCCCCCCCCCCCCCCCCCCATTCCCCCCCCCTAAACCCCCCCCCCCATTGGAAAAGGTAATCGAGAGATTTAAATAATTCGGCATTAAAGATGCGAATAATCTTTTTCTACTGTACCTAACTTTAAGAAAGAATATTGAAAATAATATTAGGTAGTTGGAATACTCTTAAGTAACCGGCAGCATCCTATATATCATGAACTGCACTGGATGGATATTGCTACTCAATAGGAAAATTGAACAGATATACAAGTAATCCTGGTCACGAGCATTGGAATGCTTTTAAGAGTATTAGGGAATCTGAAAAAACTAAACTATATTTTATAATATGGTCAATACCCCCCCCCCCCCCCCCCTATATGATGCCAGCTGGATTTCACCCCCCCCCCCACATGTGATCAACATCCAGCTGTATTGGAGACTATAGTGACGCCAATTGGATTTTAGATTCTAATGAATCAAAATCAACTAAAGGGCATGTGTTCACGCTAGGAGGTGTTACAGTATCATGGAAATTCTCAAGCAAACTCTAACAGCGTGCTCCGTGATGGAATCATAGTTTATTGCTTTGGATAAATCTACTGAAGAAGTAGAGTAGCTTTGACAGTTTTTTGAGGACGTTCCGTTTAGCCAAAACTTGTGCTTGAAAATATGTATTTAATGTGGTAATCAAGAAGCTATTGCAAGGGCACATAATGTGATATAATAATGGTAAGTTTAGACACATTGTTGTAGACATAAATACCGTAAGGCAGTTACTCTCGCATGGGGATAATTTCTTTAGATTTTGTGAGTCAAAGGAAAACATTGTGGCTCTACTAACAAAAGGTTTATCAAGAGAGCAAGTAAAAGCCTTAACCTAATAAAGAGCTTCCAAGGTGGAAACTTAACCAATGCAATTGGAGATCCCATGGACTAGGTTCAATAGGACAATGTAAATTTCAAAAACTCTAGTGTGAGCACTGTCTCCCATTTCTATGATGCAACAATGCTTCCTAAAGGATTTTAAGGTTCGCTATATGTTTAATGATTCTTATAGCTTTTTGGATTTTACATCCTATACGGTTGGTTAGGATACTTTTAATAGGAATGCATCTATATGTGTGGAGCTAGCCGACTCTATGAAATCTTTAAAGGTTAGATTTTCTAAGCAAGCTTGAATCCTGAGCAGTTCAGGGCGAGAACGAATGAATGCAATCAAGAACCAATCTTGGATTCAAAGATACTTGTGCAGGGTAAAATCCGTTGCTATTATCTGGGCTTACACCAAAAACTAGTGTGTTTAAGGTTAAGTCCCAATGTGGTTAAGTATGTCCAATAGGCTTTCACTAAGAAGTTTAAAAGCGAAATCTACCTTATTTGATGCAGGTATTTCCATAGGCATATTGCGAATTTCTCCGAGTCTTAGTTTTGTGAGTCATATGTGGGGGATTATTGTTAATTTATGTGTAATGGTTTTACTTCATCGTCAGCATAACGACGTGCACTTATGTCAGCGTAACGAAACGTGCATTTCTGTGTACGTGTAACAGGACATGGTTTATGGGAGACTAACGAGTGATCTACTGGCAACGTAAA
>JAGVVM010007683.1:0-11392 GCA_019149425.1 Psidium friedrichsthalianum
CCCATGCAGGTGCATTTCTCATGATCGTGGGCGACCGTAGACCCTTCGAGCCAGCTTCAAGCAATCCAACCAATGCAGGACCTCCGCGTTCGGGTCCCTCTCGACCGCGACGCTCGACACCGTGATCTGCACGTCGCCCCGGTAGCTCGTGATCCTGCCCCGCACTCGAGCGACCGAGCCCAGCTTCACCAGCGAAGCCTGGCCGCTCGCCACATCGGCAATCAGTCGAACACCTCGCGGGCGTTGGCGGGCGAAGTAGGGAGAGGTGGCGTGGTTGAGCCAGAGGACGCAGGGGACGCAGCCGGTGCCGTCGTCGACGGCGAACTTGAGGAAGCGGCCGGGCTTGTGCTCGCGGGAGACGACGACGCCGAGGGCCTCGGCACGCGAAATGGAGAAGCGGTCGCGGGAGAAGGTCGGGGGGCTGGTCGGGGATTGGGCCAGGGAGAGGAGGTCGAAGGCTAGGAGCTTGACGTGGACGAGGGAGAGTGATTTGTCCATGAGAGAGGGGAATCCACGTGAGTTGTTCTCCCCAGGTATGTTTGATCTGAAGTACAAGTGGACAATCCTCCCCCTTTATCTTTGTTTCATCCATTTGATTCCTATAAACGACGACGTATCAACGAAGTAGCTTAACTATTTCGTAAACTTGCTAGAATAACCAGTCTGCATGAGAACTGCCATTTCTTTTTTTTTTTTGTACCATTAGAACTTCTCGACAGGTCCGTTTGATCTGCAGTGCAAGTGGTACGATCCTCTCCATTTTATCTTTATTAATTAGATTAAGGGTTAATACCACGAAAAACCCCAAACTGGTACGCCTGCGACAAATTTACCCCAAACTATTTTTTTTACCACGAAAAACTCCAAACTGGTACATCCGTGACAAATTTATCCTAAACTATTTTTTTGACCATAAAAACCCCAAATTGGTACATTTGTGACAAATTTACCCCAAACTAATTTTTTTTATCACGAAAAACCCAAACTATTATACCTATGACAAATTTACCCTTTATTAAATTGGATCAGTACCATGAAAAACCCTAAATTGATAAACTTGTGGTAAACGGAGGGTAAAAATCCTAAACCGGTATACTCATGAAGTGTCACATGCCATCTAACTAAGTAATTTAACGTTAAATTTAACGAAAATTAATGGAGGGTAAATTTGTCGCAAATATATCAATTTGGAGTAAATTTGTCACAAATGTACCAATTTGAAATTTTTTCAGGTTAAAAAAATAATTTGGGATAAATTTGTCACATGTGTACCAGTTTGAGATTTTTCGTGGTCAAAAAAATAATTTATGATAAATTTATCACAGGCGTATCAGTTTGAGGTTTTTTGTGGTATTAACCCTTAGATTAAAGCGATGACGTTTTCGTTATCCCATTGATAACTGATCGGTGACGTAGCTCAACTATTGCGCAATCTAGTTTTGTCTTAGAATAACCAGTGTGCACAAGAACTACCATTTTTTTTTTAACCATCATTAGAACCACCATTTAACCCGTTCATCTTGCCATAGAAGTGGCAGAAAAAACTAAGATATAGGTTCATAGGACGAAAGCCGTCCGATGTACGACACGTCAGCTTATCATCCCCAAACAACGTACATGTTTTACAGGTCCCATCAACGCCACCAATAAACCAGAGCAAAAATTCCGCATTTGGCTCTTTAAATTTACAACGTAACCAATAACGTCTGATACATTTCATCAACCGCCTTTCCTCGCTGGCGGCATTGAGTGAACATCTTCTGTTCTGCCAAGCACCTCCACTCCTCGTTGCAAATGAGCAACATCTAATAATTGAACCAGCAGCGATGCCACTAAGCCACAGACGAACACCGTCGTCGTAACAATTTTGTCATGTGCACAGACGTGTTTATATCTTGAATTATTCTTTCTGCTCCGAACTTTGTCATGTGCACAGACATGTTTATATCTTGAATTATTCTTTCTGCTCCGAACGCTCATCCTGTGAATAAAATTAGGGGAAATTGTCAACCTGTCTTCATTTAGATTCGTTGGAAAAGTTCGTCAAAAAGAAATTGCTAACATTGATGCTGAAGAGAACGCTACTGTCAGGAACCTGTTGACCAGCAGTCACGGCAAGTCCATGAACATACCCAGCAGACGGTGCTTTTACAACATGCTGTGACCGACAGAACCGTTCAGTTCTTCCATAGGGGGAAACATAAAGGTGAAATGTAGGAGATGAGACTAGCATTGACGCATACCTCCATTTTCATTGCTTCTAAAACCAATATAGGTTGACCTTCCTCCACTTGCATCCCATCCTTCGCCAGGACCTTAACCACCAACCCTGCCATTGGTGCCACCACTGTTCCATGTGGATGTGATGCCATCTCAAAACTGGGCTTGTGCTGGCTGTCATTGTCATCATCAAACAATGGTTGTCCCAGTTTCTGTCTGAAATGATGATGTTTAGACCCGTTCCATATATGTATATGCTTATCCAAATCCTGACAAAACAAAATTTCTTCATCAAAAGAAGAGGATGGAGATTATAATCAGTTACTCAACCTTATCTAATAACACAGGACATTGTCCATGCTTCTACAAATCTTCAGAACTTGAGCTTGATTTCAAGATTAAGTCATACTTTAATCAAAATACGGCGTGAATAATCAACCAGAATTAAGCCCAATCTTGAGCACATAATATTGTGTCAAGTCAAGCTGACTAAAAATATTAAAACAGTAAATTCCCAAATATAAAGGTGTGACGCCCAGAGTTTTATGGTTTTTACTTGAGTATAAGTGTGACTCAACTCAATCTGTCATAAGCAAATATATACTTGCTAGACATATGGTTAAGCATTTAATAAAGGTCGAAACTGCAGAAAAAAAATTTGGGACTACATTTACCCACCCCCCACTCAAACAACTAATCAGACAAAAAACTTCCTAAGATTATTGATGATTTTCTTCATATATTCTATTTTTATTTTCCAAGGCATTAATAATTTTTGTTTGCAAGTGAATGACATTTCCTTGCTTACTATTGTTTGTTATATCCTTTTACTTTTGCAATTTCATGTAGCAAAAATGTTCATTTATAAAAATCTGTGGACCATCCTTTTAGTTTGCATCAGCACAAAAATAGAGAAAACAAAACTACATGTATTAAGGTTAAGAAATGTATGGTGAACCAATTATTTTCAGCGGAGACTTAATAACGGGTTTAGTGCAATCTCTACAGATAAACTACTTAAAGGAACACACTATAACCATCCAAATTTTGGGGCATATTATTGTTTTGAATTTGGATAAACAACTACAAAAGATAGCACAACGTGCGAGAGAGAAAAAGGGTTACCTTCTTGTAGGTTGCTAAACTAACTTGAGTACTAACACCATCGACTTCAACTCTAAAATCATGTCTGCCTAGGTATGTCACTTTCACTTTAAAGCCCAAGGAGTCACCTTCTCCTTCTACCTGTGAGAAGACGAAGAGCATTAGGAGTTTCGTAATGCAATTCCTTGTGAACAATTGAAAATGAATAAAGAATTAGAACACCGGATCAAAGAACCTAAAATCTTTTGGAGTGATTTTGTAGTCAATACTAACATTTACTCACTGCAGATAGGAAAGTACCTCAATATCATACTGCCCATCGGGCTGATAAGCAACAGAAAGCACCAGCAGTTTTGAGCCAGTGCTATCATAATCGTTATCCCACTGAAGTTCAAAGACACGCTTTGCGCAGTGATTGACACGGAAAGGGGGATCAGCATACCATATGGACTTTAACCCATTGCCTCCTGAAAATAGAAAAAATTCTCATTACAAGGAATTACTAATGAGAAATGAAAGACCATACAATGATGTAGTGCATTGAATTCTCCATGATAACCTTCTCTAAAATTTGAATTTTCCTCATTGCAAATGCATGCAGCAACCAGCGCTGCACCATGTTTAGCCTCCTCATATGCTTCTTTTTCATGACCGGAGCCATCAAAGAGGTCATCTTTAAAGTGCTCGATAAAATGAGTTTCCACATTTCCTTCTTCAAATGCCCAATGATTAGCAAGCTTTCTGAGAAAATTTATATTGGTGGGAAGGCCTGCAACCTGTCAAAGTTTATCATCTGAGACTAAAGCAAAATAAACTTCTAAATGAGGAAACAATGTAAAATTACCAACGATATAAAATTCAAAATTAAATTCTCAAGTAGTTATCATCAGAAGGATGGCACTTATCATGTCATGCATGCGTTTCATTATTGTCATTCATTTCATTTTGAAATGCCATGGGATAAGCTCGAGAAGGAAATTTAGTCCAGACTGCAGGCATATCCAACTAGCAAATTAAGCAAATAAATGCGATAGTTCAAAAGAATCATTTTAAGTAATTTTCTGTTAGCTAAGAACGGATATATTCATAACAGATACCTCAAACTTTGACAAGCTATCCTTCAGTTTAACCAGTGCTGCATTTCGGCTTTCTCCCCATGCAACAAGCTTCGCAATCATAGGATCATAATGCATGCTAACAGTGTCTCCTTCCTCAACACCAGTGTCGACCCTCACTGCTAGATGACATGTCCAGCACATTATGGAGAATTCATCATTTTTAAAGCTTTTCAATAGCACAGAATACAGAAGAGCTCTTTAAGGAAAATCCATATATGGATTACATTCTTTATTTCAAAAGAAGAAGAGAGATCTTCAAACAATGTCAAATTATCTAATGGCAATTTAGCCAGATCTCTAATGTAACTGACCACTTGATGTGCCTTGAACAGGACGATAGTGATGAAGGACTCCAGTCGCTGGAAGGAATCCTTTAGAAACATTTTCAGCATATATTCTGGCTTCAAATGCATGACCTGTCATCATGAATACAAGTAAGAAGATAGCATGTACTTTTAACTCTGTTGTTTTATGAGTTCCTTAACCAAAGGTTCTTCACAAGGACAACTATTTATAGAGAACATCTAAACTATTTACGCAAGCCAAATTGTACTTCTACTTGCTAACAACCGAATAGCAATATGCTGCCATATAATAGGCCACGCAAAAAGAGACACTTAATGAAGATTTCACTTAGACATAAACTAATTTTATTTCCCTGCCACCTGCAACCCTCACTTACTACTTGCCACCCCTCCAAACGAAAAGGTGGAAAATGGACGTATTTTTACATGTATCTACATAATTACATCTCTGGACATGTGTGTGCGTCCACGCGCTCACACACGTGCACCGGCAAACACTATCAATAGTGCATTGCACAGGTCATCTAGTGCTCAACTACATCATCACAAGTCTGATGATGAACACAAATCCAAAGAACGAATTGGAAGTACTTCGGTATGACTTTATGGAAAGTATCACAGACCTAACAATGGAACCTCTGACTGGTCAATGGGAAGGGGTTCACCATTTGCAACACGGATTTGCCACTCAACAAGGTCTTGACCAACAATCATCTCAGTCACAGGATGCTCAACCTGGCAGAGGGTGAAAAACAAACTTCAGAAAGGTTCTATCATGACAAAAGCTCAAGAAATAGACAGATGGAAGCATCAAAGCACCTGTAGACGCGTATTCATCTCCATGAAGTAAAATTGGCCAGAAGCAGTATCAACTATGAACTCCACAGTGCCAGCATTATGATAATTTACTGCCTTCACATATTGTAAAGGAACTTTGCCTTAGTATTCCAAGAGGAAACATAAATCATTCAGTGGTTCATTCGAATCATAGTGAAAGAAGACTGATAACTGACAGAGACCAGCATTCAGCTCCCATATAAGAAATCCATTAGCCATATGTTCTTCGTATGGTAAGCTAAACAAGAAAATGGAACTTTGGCTTTGGTGGATCCAAAGACCAGAAGTTCACCAACAAACTCATACATTCAGAAAACACTTATTCTTCTTCCAAACAAACACAAAGGAATCGAAGGCTTGACTTACATGCAGAACTCAAAATGATGGGAGCAACAAATCTCATTTGCAGTAAACAGTAATCCCTTGTCATAGGGGATATCTGTCAAAGTGGAAACTATTTATCCAAAATCATTTCGTTGGACCCTGAATTTCAGGAGCCGCTAGTCCATACTGTCATGAAAGCAAAAGACAATCCATAGACGTTGGTAAAGCCAATTGAACTAAGTGGTAACAACAGTGACAATTTGCTGCTAAGGTTAGGATACTTCCTTGAAGTTCATGTCGTACACATGAAGCATGGCAAGAGATGGGCAAAAGCCATTGTACTAGCGACTAGATGTACTATACATAAGGCAATGGGACTCAAATAAAGAATGACGGCAAAGGTTAATCTTGTAAGTCCATCCAAGACCACTTTTATGCTGAGCAGACACCAAAGCCACGAAGACAGAATTTTACAATACGGTGCAGATCCTGGTGCCTCGGTCCACATTGGCACCTGGGCCTTTTCTTTGTTCTACTACTTTACTGTGCATGTATATGTCGTTGGTGACACATATACGCCATATTTCCATTTTATTCCATTCGTGGTTCTTCTGACGATATGAAAAATAGATATTTTATAGACTATATTTTGAACTTGATAGTTATATCAATTGTAGTCCTTTGCTTGCAAAAGGGCATCGAGAGAAAACAGCCAACAAAACTAATATAGTCAACCAATGGTGTGGGTCTCTTTGCAATTTGGATACAGTACCTTGGCAGCAGAAACAGCAGCTTGACCCAAGTGGGTGCGGAAGTCGGTAGTAACATTTGGCTGCATCAATGGCATTCTCAGTACAATCTAGCAGTTCCAAATTGTGAAATTCAATTAGAATCAAAATGCAGTTCTTACAGCAGGAGCTTCTTCAATAATCTTCTGATGTCTTCTTTGCACACTGCAATCTCTCTCATTTAAGTGGAGTACGTTCCCGTACTTGTCTCCAAATATCTAAAATAATAAGCAAAACAATTTAGCCGTGTACAACATACTCCCAAAAGATGGATCGGGCAAGTTCTGACAGATGGATATGTTGCTCTGGACATAAATAGTTCAGATAAACTAGAGAAAAGGAGCAACAGACCACTTGGCCTAAAGGACATGACCAACAAAGAGATTGAATACTTTTTCGTTTAAATTCTTGTTGTTTTAACAGCATTATAGATACCTGGACTTCTATATGTCTTGGCCTTGTGATATATTTCTCTAGTAAGATCTTGTCTATGCCAAAAGAAGCAGCAGCCTCACGTTGTGCTCCTAAGAAAGACTCGACGAATTCATTTTCACTCTGAACAATCCTCATACCCTGTATGTATGATAAAACAACAATAAGTTGTGAGATAGTAACAGCCTCAAGTAAAAAGAAAAGAAAAGGAAAGCTAAATGCATTTGCATATGATGCCAAACTCTAGATCTCTAAGAAAATAGATGCATCAGTGATCTATTTGACAGAGAAAAACATACCTTACCTCCACCTCCATGTGTTGGTTTTATCAAAATGGGATAGCCGATCTTTCCCGCTTCCGACCTCATAATGTCAATGTCCTGTTCATCCCATGATACCCAGGCACAAGAGGAACCCCAGCAGCACCCATTATCTTCTTTGATGCACTGGATAAACATATATTATCAGTGAAAGAATAAAGACAGAATTCTTGTCTCCCACATGGAACCAATTAAGCAAACCCAATTATTACCAAGACAGGGAACATGCAATGGTAGAAAGTTCCTCATTCATACCTTTTGTCACCCATGTCTCTAATAGCTGATGCAGGAGGACCAATGAAAGTGATGCCATTGTCTTCACAGAGCTGAGCAAATTCAGCTGACTCCGACAAAAAACCATATCCTGGGTGGATAGCCTAGTTATCAAAAAAGATAGCCATGCTGAAAGCATGCTCTGCACGTACTAACAAATTAGGCAATTGCAATCTACTGAATTAACAGAGAAGATTAGATAATATAGCGGACATCCTAACCCTTCAACCGCTCTTTCAGCCAACAGAAGGCCACCTAACTTGGGATTTAGAGCAGCACACATAAAGGCAAAGAAACAATCCGGAAATGATAAATCGTCCAGACACACGGAAACAATTTGAGACAGAGAAATCCTCCCTCGGCATTTATCAGGATAGTGGGTATAACATTTCATCATCCATCAAAAGTTCACAATTGTCGTAGACTAGCAGTAAGTTCACTGAGACACTGGATGGGAATTACTGTGCTCGATCACCAATTCCGTTCACTCCGAGCTAACAACCATTGCTCTAACGGACACGATCATTTCTCACAACCAGAAACCAAACATGCAGCGCATCCTCCCAATCGCAGCGGTCACACGCACTTGAAACAGATAGCTCTCAAATTCACCTGAGCACCGTTGCGAAGAGCGGCACTCGACGATGGACGACCTACTGAGGTAACTAAGTCGAGCCGGAGCGGGACCGATGCGGACGGCCTCGTCTGCGGACCTAACGTGGAGAGAACGGCGTCGCGTCGCTGTAGACGGCGACGGTCCGTATCCCCAGCCTCTTCGCCGTCTCATGATCCTGCAAGCTATCTCGCCTCGTTCGCGACCAGTATTTTCTCGATGGGCTTCGACTTCAAGGTCGTTGCTTCGCACCGCCGCCCCGCCTCCTCCGGAGAATGGGAGAAGAGTCTCGCCTGGAGGAGCGAGGAGGTTCGAATGCGGAGGTTGCGACGGAGGATCAACGACGCCCATAAAGAAGGCATCGGAGCAGAGAGAGAGACTGATGAGTCAATGGGGTATTGGTTCTGGACCGGCAGCGGCGAGGTGATGCTTTTATGCGACGTCGTCTGAGAGGATAGGAAGAGTTCGGATTTGCATCTGACGTGGAGATGACGTGACTTTGCAATTTTGACTGGATAATGTCCTTTTTTCTGTCAATTGGATAATATTTTCTTTTCGGTTTGCATGTTTCCTTATTTTTGGATAATTCTATTTAAATTTTGAGTTTTTTTTTGGTAAGGTTCTATTAAATTTTGAGTTAACACCACGAAAAATCCCAAATGATACATATATTAATTTACCAAAAATTAATTTTTTACCACCAAAAATCCCCAAACTGGTATATTATTTGACAAATTTACCATTTGTTAGTTTTCATTCATTTTTATAATAAAATTACTGAGTTAGATAACACGTGACAATTATCGAGTATATACGTTACTTTCTATTTTTTATGGGTGTATCAATTTGAGACTTTTCGTGGTATTAACTCAATTTAACAAAAATTAACGGAGGTAAATTTATCACACGCGTATCAGTTTGAGATTTTTTATAGTAAAAAAATTTCGTTTAGTAAAATATCACAGTTGTACCAGTTTAGCTTTTTTTGTGGTAAAAAAAATAGTTTGGAGTAGATTTGTCACAAGTATGCTTGTTTAGGATTTTTAGTGATAAAAAAATATTGGAGTAAATTTGTCACAAGTGTATCAATTTAGGTTTTTTTGTGGTATTAGCCCTAAATGTTATTGCTACCGAAGGCAATATTAACTTTAGAAAAAGACTGAACTGAATCAGAAACCTTTTTTTTGGCCCCGTGAATATACTCCTCGTGTGCAGGATTATGCTGCTCACTTCACGGCTGGTCGATGGCTAAATTTGATGATCATCCGCGCCTCTCTAGCTCTCCGGTTCCGACGGGAATGGAGATGATGGAAACCCGGGGCGACGCTGGGGAGAGATACAGAGAAACGGCGGGAGAGGTCGGGATGAGAACGGGATGAAGATCCTGAGTAAGTCGGCTTGATCGTACAGAATAGTTGGTTTTTCACCAGAAGGATTGGGTTGAGACATTTCATGATCGCCGCATCTCCGAGACCAATTTTGTTTTTGCGTCGGCTGATGGTGTTGGAGCACGACCCTCAGATCATCCTCCCGTCGATAGACGGAATCCACACTTGTTCGAATCTTCCTTCCAATAACTCCGAGCAAAAACTTGGAAACATGGAGATTGCAATTGTTTGTCCTTAGCATATGCATATCTGGCCCAAGCTGAGGAATGATCTTGTAGCCGTTTGCTTTTTATTCACAACAAGAACACCAAATCATCATATCTGTTGAGGCACGTCGGCAGTTGAGTAAAGTTGCTTTTGGAAGGATTTAGGTTGCACCAATTTTGGGGAAAATCCATTTTGAAAAAAGACATTGGAAGAACTCTAAAGGCACTCTACTGTCTTCTGATAGATTGAGCCATTAAATTCTAGCATTTTCAAATAAGGAATCATTGTTGAGATGTATCTATCTTCACATAGAATGTTCAATTTCTTCCAGCCATAATTTAGGCATACTTCCCCCTAGTTTTTTTTCTTGGGCGAAAGATTACCCCCAAATTAGGTCAAGATCTTCTGGTGCGGGCAAGTCCGCACTTATTGCTTATTACGTCATTCGTTCCTATCCAAATAGGGCAAGTGCAGTTTGTTTTACAAAAAAATTAGCCCTTGAGATTTTGCATGCTTGTCCAATAAGAGTAACTAAAAACCGGATGTATCTTCTTCATGTAGAATGTTCAAAATATCTTCAAAAGTCATATCTACTACGTTTCCCGAGATCATCGCGCATTTCTTTATTGCCAATATCCTACCCATTGACTAAACCAAACCTGCATTTGTAGGGTCCTCTTGCTCTCTCTCTTTTTTTGTTTTTTCCCCAAATCAAAAGACCTCTCGATGAGAATTTGTATCTCTAGTTGTAAAGTCGCGATTGGTCGAGAACTTCTTATTATTCTATATTTTCCCTTTAAGAAACAGCAAATCTCCCTCTCATTATCCTCCATCCATTTGATCTTGATTGCAAAGCTCGACTGACAATTTGGGTCAGGGAGACATTGGAGATGTTATGCAGCGTACTTTCCTGTGGCATTTCTTCTTACGCATAAGAGTGACCCCAACAATTCAAACGGATTCTCTAATATGTGAGATCCCTTCTTTTTCAACTTCCTGCAATTTTTAATAGGCATGCAACCAAATAGGTCTAGTGCCCCTCAATTCATCGCGTCTTTCTAAAGTTTTAAATTCATACTATCATATTTATGCCATGAGATGTTAGCACATGTTTACCTTGGATGTTACCAAAGATTCCCACTTCATTGCCAAACCAATGCCTCCTCCAGCCAAAGCATTCAGTTGATGCAACAGTCGACTTCATTAAGAACCAGTTGAGAACCTTTCTGCACGAAATCTTCCCTCAGTAAACTAAAACTTGTCGACACCATTAGACAGTTAGATGTCTAGGAGAAAGATCTCACATAAAAGATTTTATTGCAAAAGCAACTACACCATGCTTTCGTTCGAAGTTTCTCTAAGTCACGCCAAGAAATTTGATGCTTGAAACTATCTCTCAATAGCATTATATAGAGCTTGGGCAAGTGTTGTCTTCCCCGTTCTCCAGGTCCATAGACCAACGA
>JAGVVM010007684.1:0-12347 GCA_019149425.1 Psidium friedrichsthalianum
GGAACTTGATGAAAAGATAGTGTTAATATTTGGGTGATGTGGGCGGGTTCCATTTGTTTCTAAGGATGGATGGTAGAAGATGTAGAGCGGATGTGTTTTCTCGTTTGACCGGAGACCTGTGCGAGGAAAAATGGCCCATGGGCCTTGCCGTTCCCCAGTAATTTTAGTAGACTAAACATGTTGTCGATGGCACCGAGGTATGTGCAGGATTATGAGTTTGCCATATTTACCTACGAGGTGTGTATATATTTCAGTCATGTCTTTTTATCTTTTATGCTGGACATTCATACAAGCATACTAAAGACATGACGATGCAAGCAGATCAACTCTGTCGTTGAACCAGCCCGTGTATACGATTTTGTGGTTCGTTCAGGATAATGCGGTATCTTATGCTAATTGTGGTTGTATCGGTCATGCCCCGACAATTTTCGATTAGGCCACGTGTACGGACGAGCCGCATTTTTTTTACTGGCTTCCCCTCTCCTCTATCTGATCTAGTAATTCTCTACTTGTGCTTTTGTTCCTAGCAAATAAGGAGAGGGATCTCTGTACTTTAGGCTTACACACCCAAGTGATTTGGCTCTGTTAGGAGGATTCTGGATTTTGTAGCGACATCAAATCTATCTTGTCAGCCAACTGTTAACATAACTTTAGAATCTTTATGTTTTTATAAGCATCTTTTTTTTTTTTTATTGATCTTGTCTGTTTGAACTGTTCTATGCTTTTGCTTGGCATTGTCTCTTGTTTTTCATGTCATGTCCTCTTGTAGGTAATAGCAAAAAGAATGCCTAGAGAGTTAGATCCCTTTCGCGAGTATGTGGTCGTGGAGAAAAGCAAGTGGAGGTGCCGATTTTGCGGCAACGAGTATGGCGGAAGTGCTACAAGGATCCGGGCACACTTTGCTGGAGTTCCGGGGTATGGCATTAAGGTTGTTGAGGGCGTTCATGGTCATGTGAGAGCAGAAGCCTTGAAGACAATTGAAGGTAAAGGCAGTGTATTAGATGTATGCACGGGAGGCAATTCAGGGAAGGACGGAAAGAACAGTTTTTGGTGTGAATCAAATTGTATTTCAAGTGACTATGCTCGTGGCGGCGAGGTGCACTAGCTGTGGGCAAGGGCGCGAAGCCACCTTGCCCACGGTTGGTGGGACCACAAAGCCTTTTGTCCAGTTGTAACAAAGGAAAAAAAAAGCAAAGGGACAAGGGAAAAAAAATTCAAACATTATTTTTAGAATGATCGGCATTTACGTCAGCAATTTCCAATCAAGATTGGCCGAAATGACTTAATTGGAAAAAAAAAATGTAAATTGAAATGTTTATGCTGAATTGGCATGAGTGCAATATGTTTAATGCTTTCTTGGTAATTTTTCCATTTTCTTGGATTTTTAAAGAATAATTTTGCATCTTATGTCTATGAAATGGAGTAACCGAAAAATTTCATTGCAAATATTCCTCATTTTCGCTCACGAGATATCAACATAAATTAAACTTTTTTTTTTTGCCTTTCTATTTTCATAAACATTCATACACATCGTTTTTATTGGGTATTTTTATCAATAATTTCTTTTCATTATTAAATAATCCAAAAATTTTGTAGTAAACAATGTAAATTAATTTTTTAATTATCAATTGTTCGCGAACACATGACGGTACGTGGGTGATAAATCAAATCAATAGATCTTCTTTGGAGAACTTTTTTTTATGAGAAGGTACGTCGCAATTTCTAAATAGTCTTCGATTTGATCAGTTCTTTCTTGTCTTAAAAAAAACATCAAACTCTCGGATCACTTTGTTTAATTTGCCATGAAAATTTCAAAGACAGGTCATGCAACGAGTTGGCTCACAAGAATTGGCAATCTTATTTGAAAAGGATCACAATTTAAATGCGAAAGTATGTCACCGCCATAGATCAAGAATGCGGAATCACAAGTGCATTTTTATTTGGGACCAGATTATCGGGGAATTTGATTGCTATATAATGCGGGTAAGATCCCTGGGCGAAAAATTTAAGTGTCCATACTAATTTGCCCTTGAGTAAATTTTTTTGTTTTTATTTAAAGATTCAAACGACACATGAGATCAATCAAATGAATTATTAGATTAGGCCGTTGAAAACTCTCTGGACATTGACATGAGTAATTTTTGAAGCCATTTGATTGGTTCTGTTCTGATTTGGAAGCTAAGAGCGTGCATGGCAACATTTCTGCTTTAGCAATCAACTTCTAGCTAAAAATTGATTTTTCCACTTCTACTCGAAAGCAGAAGTTGATTTCTAATCAAAGAAATTCATTTGGTAACTGTTGAAAATTTCTACTTCTAAACATTATTCACACAAACTATTCTATGAAAATTATTGTCGGCGATTGAAAAATTTCTACTTCATTTTTAAACTTTTTAAATTTCTTTTAAAAATAATATTTTTATTACAAATATTCTTTAATTTTTAAAATAAAAATTATTATTTATTTTTGCTCTAGCAGTCGGAGATGGCACTCAGAGGCGGAGGTGGTTACATGGTGGTCGATGGTCAAAGGTTGGCAGCGACAAGTGGGGCGGCGATCGATGGTTGGCGGCGATGGGTGGTTGCAGCAGTTGATGGTGGTCGGCTGCAATGGGTGGTGGTCGGCGATGGGCGCACAAGACGATGGGCACAACTAACAAAGGTTAGTGGAGGGGGTGGTAGTCACATGCAGCGGTAGGTGGTAGCCGGCGAAGGTTTGTGGTGGGCTGCGGTGGGCGATGATTGGCAGTTGATGATGGTCGCGGGCAGCAATGGGTAGCGGATAGGGAGGATGACGTTGGCGTGGGTCGCGATTAGCGATAGGGGGCGATGATCTCGGGGGGGGGGGGTGGAGGTCGGCAGCGAGCGGAGGCGGGTGTGGTTGAAAAGCGGATGACAGCGTAATGAAAAAGGATAAGGTGAGAAGTGCTTTTGAGTTGAGAAGTAATTTTTTTAACTTCTCAAATATGGAGAAAAATAACTCAGAATTTTACTTTATAAGTAGAAATTTCTTTTAAAAGTAAAAATATTTATCAAAAGGATTTTTACTTTAGAAGTTAAATTACCAAACGTGTTTTTGCTCTAGAAGCATTTCTAGAGCAGAAATTCACTTCTAAAATATTATCATGAGTACCCTAAAGGGTCTCTTTCAGTTAGGTATAAGTAATCACCGTAGATAAAATTCTAAATCCGAGTCAAAGTAAAAAAAGCAGCACCACTTCCGAGGTTTGCTTAATTAATATTTAATACAATGCGACTTACTCCCAGAGGGAAAAAAGAGCAATGCTAGACATAAGAATCTTTATGTCTAGCATGATAATATATTTTTTCTTTTTTCTATTTACATCGTGCTGCCCACGTTTGGCATTCCCACCTCGCACGCTCTCCCCAGCGACCTCCACTTACAAAAGCGGTGAAGTGAACGGACCTATCCCATTTCCCATTAGACCAGGAAATCGACCCGATATTGGGAATTCGAATTTCAAATGATCGACAATTCACAATATTACAAATAAAAGCAATATTCTTCTTTTTCGCTTTTTCCTTGTCGAGAATATTTACAGGAACATGGGGAGGGAGTAAAGAAATAGAAATCAAAGCATCCACGTTCAGATCAGACGCTTTCGTCAACATTGTCACCTTCAACAATTTCCAAAAAAATGAAAGTGATTCTTCACATTTGCAGAAGTGATTCGCGCATCGTCGACAGACGTGAACAAACCCAGAACAATCATCTAACAACGAAAGGAAGTCTTAGCATATATGATAATAATAAGAAAAAAGATCGAGTCCGTGTGATCAAATCCTGAAGCACCACGCGTGGTGGAGGCCGTGCACGCCGCCGTGAGAGGGGTGAGTGTGGTGGTGGTGGTGGAGGAGGGAGCTCTCCCGGTCGATGGATTGCTGGATGGAGTATGGAGATGAAAATAGTGCGGTCCGATGCTCTTGTTAGGTAAGTTCTGTTTTTCATTTTCTTTGCAAAGTCCAGAGAGTTTGGCAATTATTTAAAATCTTTATATAAGTAGTAGCATTTTGCGGGAAAAAGATTGGGTGCGCATTCGTATCACTTTCCTCACGGCCGAAGCTTCCGTGAAATTTTGTCAAAGGCGAACGCGTTGCTTAATGTGTAAGCTGTAAGGGGCTGCTTTAGATTCTCCTTCCCAGGCAGGTTCTCCTACCAAGATGACCCAGAAGCTTTTCCTCTCTTTTTTTCGATAAGTATGATTCAATTTTCCTTCACTAATTTCCTCTTTGTAGATCTAGTGTATCTCTCTACTTGTGCTTTGAATCCTGGGAATAAAGAGAGAGAGAGATCTGTTGTTTCTTTAGGAGTTGGATCTCCTCCTCCGCCTTCAGGGAAAGAAAGACCTTTTGCTGGATCCCTGGATGCTGACCAGTGAGTGCTTCAGAATCTCAACAGCAGCTCCTTAGTTCTGACTTCTTGGTGTGCATCTTTGCCACTTACTTGCATCTGAATCTTCTTTTCCTGTCCTAACCGGTACGTTGCTTCGTCTTCATCTTTGCTAATTTCCATGTCTAAGAATAAAAATAAGAACTCTCCAAGGGAATATCCTTATTTAACTGGATCAAACATATGCGCGCAAAGACAAGTAAATCCGACGGATTCTATGCAAAACAAATTCTGTCGGGTCAAATGACCTGAACGTAGTTGGGTACACGTAACTGTGAGATGCAATAACCTCCTATGAAATTCTGTGATAATAAACATATACATGTGCTTTAATTTTTTCTTTTTTAAAGTCGAGATTATCTTTTGCCCTTAAGAATTGCATGAGATATTTTATGCTTCGCTGTATTTTACGAATCATTTTTCTATGCATGCAAATTGCTCCGTGTTTGAGTCATCCGCATAACTTAGAGATCTAGGCTTGATCGGTTTATGAGAGCTTGTACGATGTTTCACAATATTCCAAGTAATCGGGTTTCTGTACTTATGTCCTCGGGTTTTAAAAAATCATTATTTTGCAACTTCTTAAATTCGTAAATTCAGTTTTTGATGGAAAAAAAATCCCCGAGTTGCGCATGCATGTCTAGGAAAAAAAAATGGGAGGAAAAAGAATTATATAGTCCATGTTATTGAAATCACAATCTTTACTAAACTACACTATTTAGGGGATATAACTGAAAGAGTGTCTATACTTTGCAAGGGGTAAATTAAATGCTCTTTCCAAAAACAGCAGACTATCTTTGGGTCGTTGAATAGCTTATCCATTTTACAACTTTAGTACTTGAGGATGCTATTATGTGCTTGAGAATAATGCTTTGCGCGCTAACAAAATATACAATATCCTATATGATCGAGTGCGCTCCTCTTTGCTTGTAGGCTGATAATCAAGACGACAAGATGCCGAAAGAGAAAGATATCGCCTGGAAATTCGTGATTAAACTGAAAGGTAACAAATGGCGTTGTCCTTATTGCGAGAATGAATACTCAGGACAAGTCACGAGAGTGAAAAGTCACTTACTTAAAGGTTCAAATAAAGGGATTGCTCCTTGCAAAAAAGTGCCGGAGCACATAAGCACGCTAATGGGTTGCTTATACAATCAGGTGACTTTAGTAGTTGTGGTAGCTATATTATCTGCGTGAGAATAATGCTACGCGCATTGAGAAGATATACAAAATTTTTGGACATGCTATATGATGGGACGCGCTCTAATTGCTTGTAGGTTTGTAACAAAGACGATATAGCCTGGAAATTCGTCAACGGGCTCGAGTACAACAAGTGGCATTGTCATTACTGCAGAAAAGAATTCTTTGGAGACCTTACAGGAGTGAAAGGTCACTTGCTTGGAGTCCCAAATGAAGGGATTTCCATTTGCACAAAAGTGCCAGATCACGAAAGAGAGCTAATGCGGTTGTTACTCGATGAGGTGGCTGAAGAAGAGAGCAGAGAAGCCAACGGTCAATCCTCCATGGAACCACAGTCACGTGACCTGCCGACTCAAGCTGAGGTGGCTGAAGAAGAGAGCAGAGAAGAGAGCAGAGAAGCCAACGGTCAACCCTCCCTGGAACACACCAGGACCTCAAGACTGGAACAGTGGGGAACCAAGAGGAGAGCAGAAGCAACCAACAATCACAAGCAGAGCGTCGGTTTCATCAGAGTTCAACAGTGCCGCGGTCGGTCCAAAACAGCCATGGTATGTCTTGTGCAGTTTCTATACATTCATCGAGGCGTGGAATCAAGAACATCGTTATATTCTTCAAAGCAAAGATACGATATTCCGAAACTGGTGACTATTAAATATCTCCAATATGCAGTACTTTTCAAATGTGAAGAGAGTCACACCTCTATAGACTATACCTCAATAACAGTGCATCAAATGGCGTTGTACTTGTCCATTGGATCCGGTAAACTAACTACGACAAGCAATCTCTCGTGTTCCAATCATCCATATCCTAATTTTTGATGAACAGCACACAGGTGAAAGATTATCATGTCTGGATTAATCTGTACTGGTACTACTGTTATACTGAACAGGGATTCTCCGATCAGGAACATGCCTAGCATCATTGCATATTCTATATGTCCAATATCACTATCTTTTTACCGCTTGGTTTCTTTCATCAAATATTTAGCTTATGAGCACGTTGATCTTCGTTGTAGATATTCTTTAGTGATCAAGTTCTAGATGTTGTTTTATCTGTACGCATGGCTTGATTCGAAAGCCCCATTGTTGATTGATCTTACCCTTGAAAATTTTAGTGCAATCAACTTTGGTGCCCCTTCAATGGGACATCCAATCCAATCCGCCCAATGTGGACGGAGGAACGGATTTACAATTTCCACTAGATAGTGCAATTTCAAATTACCACAGAAAATGGGCAGTTTAGTAAAGTAAAAACTACAATAGGCATTCTGCCGTGTTCCAATCAACCATATCCTGATTTTGATGAACAACACAGGTGAAAACGTAACACTTTCAGGGATGACTTCAGCGGAAGTAGAATCGTATCCTCTTTGTTGGTCATATCAGCCACAATCTTCCACTCTAGCTCCTTATCCCGAGGAAATGCAAATGAATGACCAGCAGACTCCAGCAGGGGCATCATCATTCCAGTATAAAGAATCGATGAACATATATCCTCTGACTGCAACACATGTCGATTTGCAAGTTCTGGAGGGTGAAGCAAATATGGCTGGCCCATCGTCGTCATCACAAGGTATGCTTTGATTTATCTATATAGGTACTATCTTTCTAAACAAATCATAGGCATCCCCAGATAATCTTATTGGAGTGAGCATTGATGCTTTCATTACTGAAGTGATACTTCTTCATGTTATTAACTCTTTTTAGAAAAACTCAAATTCATCCCTTTCCATATCGCAATGGTTCTCAATCACAATGATATCATTGCAAATTCCATATGCCCAATATCACTTCCTTTTCACCGCACGGTTTGTTTCATCAAAATATTTTAACTTAATCTTCGTTGTAGGTATTCTTTAGTGATCAAGTTCTATATGTTGTTTTATCTGTACCCACGGCTTGGTTTTGAGAGTCCCATTGTTGATTGATCTTTCACTTGAAAATTTTAGTGCAACCAGCTTTGGTGCCCCTTCAACATCAAAGTGTTCCACCTCAATCAGTTTATCATAATACAAGGAATGCGCAGCAGAATCCAACCATGCATCTGGATAATCTGGATAATCTGGATACCACTCAGCAGGCCGATCTATTGAACCAAATACAAATGAATGAACTGCATAATCCAACAGTGGGTTTATCATTACAGAATGATTCATTTCTTGATGTTGACAGTACGAATCGTTTGCCGGATGGTCAACCGTGTTTAGAGGAAGTGGTTCCTGTACTAAGCCCGACCAACACTGTCCGGCAACCTGATCAGCTTCACCCAAGGTGTGATAAGGAATATGGAAATGATGCCCGTTCATTTGCTTCGCAAACTCCAATGGACGTAGATCCTTCACGTGCATCACGGCATACAACTCACTCTCCCATTATTGAAGCAACAATCGTTGATTCACAAGTTCCAGAGTCGTCCACAAATACAACAGGCCCATCATCATCGCAAGGTGGGTCTGGATTAATCTAAATCATTATTATCGCTCTGTTTGATCCTTAAATATCCCCTGATTTTTTTATCGAAATCTAACATATGTTCTTTATGCATTAGACATGGACAGGGTTTCTCCAATCATGAACGTACGGAGCATCTATTCCAACAATGAAGAGATAAAAAACCTGAAAAGAAAAGTGGAAGAACTCGACTACAGAGAAGCTGTCATAAAGGAGCAGATGGAGATAGAGACTGCTGCTTCCTCAGTTCGGAAGAAGCCAAGGATAGTGGTTCAGAAATGGCTGAAAGAAACAGAAAGAGCAAGAAATAATTTCCAAATGATTGGCCAAGCCAATGCGGAAATTTTGCCACCAACAGAACAGGAGGAGACATTGACGAGAGAAGGAAGTGCTCATAGAACAAACGCTCCCACAGACACTACTCATAGAGGCGAGAGATGCCAAAGGAGACGCTTTTTTGGAACGAAAGCTAATAGGTGAAGAGATTCATAGGAATATTGAGTTGATTTTGAAGCGTCTGAAGGAGAATCATGTATGCAAATTGGGTATATGTGGAATGGGTGGTGTTGGAAAGACAACTATTATGATGCAGTACATAATAGACTCCTCGAAGATGCAAGCTTCGATGGTGTGCTTTTCGTCACTGTGTCCCAAGATTTCAGCATTTATAAGTTGCAGAGTGATATTGGGAAGGCACTAAAATGTGACGTCATGAAGGATGAGCATGAGAAGAAACGAGCAACGATGTTGTCGGAGTGTTTAGAAGGAAAGAAGAATTGTGTATTGATTCTTGATGACGTGTGGCGGCATTTTAAACTCCACGATGTGGGAATTCCTGATAAACCTGGACTTAAGGTGGTCCTAACAACTCGTTTATCTGAAGTATGTTCTCGAATGGATTGTGAAGAGATTAAAATTCAACCTCTAGGTGAAGAAGAAGCGTGGAAATTATTTGTGGAGGAACTTGGGCCTCAAACGCTAAAGAATATGCAATTTGAAGAGGTTGCAAGGAAAATCACTAACAGATGTGCAGGTTTGCCACTTGCAATTAACGCAATGGCAAGGAGCATGAGGGGAGAGAAGAATGTTTATGTGTGGCAAGACACATTGAATAAACTGGAGAGATCCCATACAAAACACACACAGATGGGAGATGAAGTGTTGCCGGTACTAACACTCAGCTACGAACGCTTGTCAGACCCTCAAGTTAAACAGTGCTTCGTATTCTGTGCTCTATTTCCAGAAGATACATCAATCGGGAAAAGGAATTGATAGAATACTTTATTGATGAGGGATTTCTTGATGAATTGGATACGAGGGAGGAACAATATTGCAGGGGTCTTGCCATAGTGGACAAGCTTCGAAATGCTTGCTTGGTGGAAGTTGATCATTATGATCAGGTCCGGATGCATGATTTGATGGGAGACATGGCATTACAAATCACCAATATGACTTACATGGTAAAAGCGGGCCAGGGTTCGCAAACGATACCGAATGCGGACCGTTGGACAGAGGACTTAGAGAAAGTTTCATTGATGTGGGGCCGGATCGAGGGCATTCCGCCAGATATGTCCCCAAACTGTCCTAAAATTGTCAACTTTGCTGCTAAATGGGAGTCAGTTGGAAAACCTTGCAGCTCCAAGATTCTTTCTTCATGAACTTGCCGGGGCTGAAGTTCTAAACCTAAGTGGAATGTGAAATAACAGAACTTCCAGATTCCTTGTCAGTTGGCAAATTTGCGAGCGTTGTTGCTTAGAAACTGTGGGGTCGTTAATTCGTATTCCATATTTAGGAAAGCTGAAATGCTTAAGGAAGTTGGACGCCTAGGATGCAAGTCTCTATTAGCGGTTGAGGGTTGGGAAATTAAGTAATTTGAGATACCTTGACCTATCTAAAACTGGATCGAAAGATCATGGGAAGGAACATTCAGCAGAATGGTGAACTGCAATATCTTAAGATTGAGGAAAGGTGAAGGCACAAGAGGTGATACGATTGAAGGCCACTGAACAGACTAGAGTGCAATTTTGTGCAATGTTGACGATTTCAAACAAATATGTGAGGTTTATGGAACGACGTAGGCACAATAACCATAGTTACGAACTCATTGTGGATCAAGACAAGTCATGTGGTTTGTAACTGAATCTGTGTATTCTGATCCTGAAATTTTGCCAGAAAATGAAACAGAATGCAAATAGAATTTGATGCGATTATGATGCTTATTCTGATTACGGAAGACGTGTGGAAATCAGATCTTGCAATTACGCTATGGCCAGAGTGGGAGAGGAAAGGAATAACGATTCTATTTTGATTCCAGGAGATGTGGAGTTCTTTAAGGGGGAAAATTGGCGTGGCATGACAAATTTGTCCGCATGAGCCCACTCCGATGCCTGACGAGCTAATAATAAAAAATGGGACAACTTAGTGGGGGAGCTCTTTGGGGGAGCCGAGTAGATGCAGAAGAAATAGACAACACTCAGGACTCCCAGCCCCTCTCTTCCCTTCTCTTGAGAGGCTTGAAATCCGGAGGTCTCGAAACTGAAGTATGTTTTTGGGCATGAGTCTAGATTCTCCTTCCACTTCTACGTGAGGTTGTTATATATTGGTGCGAGGAATAGAAGGGCTGACTACCTCAGTTGCATCACCCCGCGCAAGCTGGAGTAGGCCCCGCCTTCCCAAAACTCGAAATTGTCATGTAGAGAGTGTGGCAACATGAAGAGAGTGGTGGGATCTGAGTGGCTTCCCCACTTTCCCAGTTTAAAGTAGATTATAGTAATTATTGCAATAACTCAGGGAGCTGTTCCCACACGAATGTTTGCTTCATCTTTCCAAATCTTGAGCGGATCGTGGTGTTTTGGTTGTGAGGGATAGAGGAATAAAGCAGAGGAGGACAAAATCAAGGAGACTGCCCCGCCTTCCCCAGTTTAAGACAATTATAGTAGGAGATTGCGCAACATCAGGAAGCTGTTCCCGCACGAATGTTTGCTCCATCTTCCAAATCTCGAGCGTATCGTGGTTTTCGGTTGTGAAGGGATAGAGGAGATAATAAGCGGAGGAGGACAAAATCAAGGAGGGGGCCCCGCCTTCCCAGTTTAAAGACGATTGAAGTAGAATGTTGCGACAACATCAGGAAGCTGTTCCCGGCACGAACGTTTGCTCGCATCTTCCAAATCTCGAGCGTATCGAGGTTTGGAGTTGTGAAGGGGTTAGAGGAGATAATAAGCGAGGAGGACAAAATCAAGGAGGGGGCCCCGCCTTCCCAAGTTTAAGTCGATTGAAGTAGGAGGTTGCGACGGAACATCAGGGTGCTGTTTCCCGCACGAATGTTTGCTCCATCTTCCACATCTCGAGTTGTATCGTGGTTCGCCGGTTGTGCAGGGATAGAGGAGATAATGAGCGGTTTTCGAGAAAATCAAGGGGGGGAGCGCTCCCCTGAACATTTATGTATCTGACTGTCCGAAATTGAAGACGATTCCACGATTCCTCAGATTCTCTCCTCGGCATCTCGCTTGGTATCTTCCACCTCCCCGTCATCTCGATTTCAATTTCTCATTGACGCTCGAAATCCGGAGGTGTACAAAACCGAATCATCTGTTTGGGCTGAGTCCAGATTCTCCCTTCCCCACTCTAAGTATGGTTGTTTACGTGAATGCGAGGGAATAGAAAGGGATGACTACCTCAGTCGCATCGCCCCCAGCCCGCCACTTGGAGGCACCGCCTGGCGCCTTCCCCAGACTCAAATTTTATCAGTGTAGACAACAGTGGCAACATGAAGAGAGTAGTGGGATCTGAGTGGCGGCTTCCCCCTTTTTGCAATCTGAGGAATTGAACTGAAAAATTGCAATAACATCAGGGAGCCGCTACCGCATGAATGTTTGCTCCATCTTCCAGAAGTTGAACATATCGAGGTTAGTGGCTCTGAAGGTATAGAGGAGATTATGAAGCGGCGGAGGAGAAAGTCAAGGGAAGCTCTCCTTTAAAAGAACAGAGCAAGAGTGGGGGGGGGAAGGAGGAAGGAGAAAGGGGGGGAGAGGAGAAGGAAAGAGAGGAGGGGAGCAGGGGAGCAGAGAGGGGGGGGGGGGAAAGGGGAGGGGGAGAGAAAATGGAAAGAGGAAGGAGGAAGAGGGGGGGGGGGGGAAAAGGAAAGGAGGGGGAAAGGGAGGGGGAGGGGGGGAGTGAGGGGGAGAGAAGGAAAGAGGTAGAAAAAGGGAGGGGGGGAGGAGAGGGGAAAAAAAAAAAAGGAGGAGGGGGAAGAGGGAGGAGAAGGAAGGGGGGGAAAAGAGAGAGGG
>JAGVVM010007685.1:0-16080 GCA_019149425.1 Psidium friedrichsthalianum
CCGTTTGGGGCAACGATGTTATCAGGCAGAGAATTAACAACCACCCATAAAACAATGGTATTCTTGAGGAATATTAGAGGGTCGAGACTAGTGACAAAGATGCGATGATCACCAACGTCAAACCCACCTCATGTATTTTCTGGGCAAAGTAAGCCTTTCACTTCCTGGTCCCCAATCCCAACCTACGTTACAACCCGTAAAAGTCTTTTCTGATTAGGCGCTTGAATTAACGTAGAGTTGAAAGATTTTAAGCATCACTCAAAAAGGTACGAGCAAGACTATTTCTCTTTCATTTTTGCAGGGTTCTCGACTTGTAAACCCGGAGCAGACAATGAAGACTTTTTATCAATGGCCTTGACTCAAAGAGACCCCTTTGGTAAGCCTTTGATCCAGCCTATATTACGGTCCTAGTTAAGACCTCCAGATTAGCTTGGTCGTACCAATTGCGAAATTACTCAAACCCTTGCTGAATGCGATGATGGTAAGATCGAGTGATTCCCTTTCAATCCTGCAATCAGGATAAACAACCTTTCTCAAGAGTGAGAGAAAGCTCTTTCGAACTGAGATCGCCCATTCAAATCACATTCGAGGTGTTCATACCATGATAACCTCCCTAAATAGAATTGGTAATACAAACTTGACAGAATAGCTATGCATGATCCACATTTTGATTGATTGCATCATGATTTACTACGCATATTGTTTCTAATCATTGCAAACTTAGCTGAATAGTTTTGCATGAACCAAGGAACTCATTGATGAAAATGCTTGCACATGTTACATCTGACGCTGCCTGACAGGTGACACATTCCCGATGTTCGAGTTGCCTTTCAAGGTCCCGAAGTCCATTCGGCGATTAATGAATGAACAAGCCTAGTTGTCGAGAAACCACTAGGCAATCTTCCGAATCCTCAGGTAAGTATATTTTCAACCTGAACCTTTTAGGAAAATGAATCCTGACGATTGTCAAGATGCTCGAATCTAGTACGGCACATACAGATATCCACTTTCTTCAATGAAGCATGATTCGTCGCAAAAATAGAAATGTTCGTGATAGTTTGATATCTGTCTCTTTGGCTTATTCCTAAAGCGACAGAAAAAAAATTTGGGTTTGAGTTTCTTCAGGATTTCTGGTCTCCCAAGATCCCAGAATGGCATCCTTCGAGGTAAGATAATTTGGGTTTGAGCTTCTGCAGGATTTCTGGTCTCCCCAGATCCTAGAACGGTACCTTCGAGGTAAGATAATTTGGGTTTGAGTTTCTGCAGGATTTCTGGTCTTCCCAGGTCTCAGAATGGCACCCTCCAAGGTAAGATAAATCGGGTTCGAGCTTCTACAGGATTTCTGGTCTTCCCAGGTCTCAGAATGGCACCCTCCAAGTTAAGATAAATCAGGTTCGAGCTTCTACAGGGTTTCTGGTCTCCCCAGATCCCAGAATGGCACCCTTCGAGGTAAGATAATTTGGGTTTGAGCTTCTACAGGATTTCTGGTCTCCCCAGATCCCAGAATGGCACCCTTCGAGGTAAGATAATTTGGGTTTGAGTTTCTGTAGGATTTCTAGTCTCCCCAGGTCTCAGAATGGCACCCTCCAAAGTAAGATAAATCGGGTTCGAGCTTCTGCAGGATTTCTGGTCTCCCCAGGTCTCAGAATGGCACCCTCCAAGTTAAGATAAATCGGGTTTGAGCTTCTGCAGAGTTTCTGGTCTCCCCAAATCCCAGAATGACACCTCGAGGTAAGATAATTTGGATTTGAGCTTCTGCAGGATTTTTGGTCTCCCCAGATCCCAAAATGGCACTCTTCGAGGTAAGATAAATCAGGTTTGAGCTTCTGCAGGATTCCTGGTCTTCCCAGGTCTCAGAATGGCACCCTCCAAGGTAAGTTAAATCGAGTTTGAGCTTTTGCAGGATTCCTGGTCTCTCCAGGTCTCAGAATGGCACCCTCCAAGGTAAGTTAAATCGGGTTTGAGCTTCTGCAGGATTCCCGATCTCCCCAGATCCCAGAATGGCACCAAAGTCCTATCTACAGGCACCAAAGTCCTTTCTACAGGCGCCCAAAGTCCTTTCTACAGGCACACAAAAGTCCTTCTTACAGGCATAAAGTCCTTTCTACAGGCACAATGTAGCATCCCGAAAATGTATATATAGTTTCCAATAACCGTGACTATGTATTTACGAGACATTGTTGTTAACAAAGTAAAAAGTAATTGAGGTTGGTGTTGAATCCCTGAATGAACGTCCACTGAGAATAGCTATCTAAGACCATTGAAGGAAGACTAGTTGAGAGATGCGAAGTCCACGAGACTATTGAAGGGAAATATCGACTTAGAAATGGAGCTTAGGAACGGAAGGATGAGTGGTCGTTATAAATTGTTTGAGGGTTCAGTCGTGCTACATATGCGAGCGAATGCTTTGGAAGACTCGAAATTTTATCAGGATAAGAACGGAAAGCACAACTTGGATGTGGGACGGAAATAATGAGACCAAAGCGCAAATAGCTACGAGAGCGAACGACAACTTAACAGTGCTCCACACCTTGCGGACTTGAATTATTTTATAACTACTTAGGTGTCAATTGGACGAAGTAAACTAAGAAGTTAAGCGAACGAACATTCGCGATAAAGATGGGCGGGCACTAATGTACGATCGCGTAGCCATGGACGAGTGAAGTTGAGGAAACCCTTTGATGGAATGAACCGAGGACATGCAAAATGGGAATCCTGGATACTATTACTAAAGGCAAAATATATTAAAGAATTATCTCTTACCTGGGATATCCAGAAACGGTAGTGGAAGAAGGGGTGGCATAAAAAAATTGAGAGAACTTCTACAAATTTTCTCACGCCACCATACATGAAAATAACACTGAGATGGGTGAAGGGAAGGAAGGAAAGACACATGGCAATGCAATTCCATTCCCCAAAAAATAATCATATCACGTCGGGGGCAACATGCATGTTGGAGACAGAATCAAGAGAGTGTCGTGGACGTCGGGGGCAACATGCATGAAAAGAAAGGTTGCCATTTGGCACGGGACTTCCCAAAGATTCACCAGACAGCAACCATGAGCATGGGAAGAAGGGAAGTTACCATGTCTCACTTGATACGTGGAGTCCGCTGAGGGAGCAGACTTTCACGGGTGGAGGAGATAAGAAGGAAAGTGGAAGGGAGAGTTACGGGTGATCTTTCACTGGGAGAAGGAAGCAACTTTTCTCATCCCACAGAAAGCTTTCGGTTTTGAGCTATTTGGTCGCTAACAACAGCTAGCGCCACCGACGACGACTACCCTGTAAATTTCGACGCCCCAGCAACACAGGCGAGTGCAATTCTTCCCCTCTCACTCCTTTTTGTTCCACCATGTAGACCTTTAGATTACGACATGATAAGTGTGGTCAATGGTAGAGTAGATTATGGAGGAATTTTGGGAGATAGAACTAATAAAAATTGACTCCAAAAGAATAGAAAGGGATGGACGTCGAGGCTGGGTAGACAAAAGCCGAAAGTTCTAGTTGGAACTAAGGCACATGAAAAAGAAAAAGACAAAAACAAAAACACGAGTCCATACAGGAAAGAATCTGGGGTGTAGCAAGTTAAGTCCTTTAGCTGGAAAATGATGAACCAACCAACCGATTCGTTTTGGTGTAGAAATTTTGGGAAGAACAAAGATGATTGTTGAGCGGGATAAAACTCTACGCCAAATAATGGATAATCTGCAGTGGCATTTCCTAGTACGAATGGCATGCTTAAAAAAAAAAAAAGGAAAACACTCGCGTACACCAGACTCGAATTAGAGTACACAAACTGAAGACGTATATGCTCTAAATATAAAGTCCACCCATACTAGCAATTTGGGTAGTGTTTGTACCCCTGATTAATGTTAAACAATTCATGGGATTATAAAAATGCTTCGGCATTAAAAAAAAATGCTTTTGCTTGGATGAAACGTTGCACATATTTTTTTTATTTGCCATGCATAACATGCACACAATGGGAAGAGAGTGATGGCTACAGAAGAAAGTAAACGTGCTTGATTCCCCGAGGGAGCCGGGAAGCCTTGGTTGGTGGCGCCAAGAGGACCGCGCAATAAATGACGCGAAGCCTCGGAGAGAGGAACTCGTAGTGGAAATGTCTACGAGGGTAGGCACAAAGGCCGGAAGGGACTGAACTACAAGTTATAAACATGCATTCATTCACACATGTTTTCCACGTTCCGTACAATGCAATTTGTCATATGTATTAATTGGTCTAATGTTCTGTTTAATAGAAGAGTGAATATGCTGGCGAGGACTTGGTTAGTATGTTGCACCAAAGGGGAGTCAGAGTGGTCGAATTGACTCGCTTTGTTACTAACACTTGTGGTAATTGTTGTTTTTAGATTGACAGGATGGGCTCGATCCCGATACCACCTGGTTCTCGCTACGGCCTGCCCATTTTCATCGAGTTTGAGTTCCATGATTTCCTCCTGCCTGACGTTCCGGGCATGACCTTCACTCGTGTCGTCGCTACAGTGACTGTTGACGTAGCAGTAGGCATGGCCCATCAGACGATCCAGTATGTGTCGATATTCCTGAATATCGACGACCACCAAGAAGGCCCACTGCCACGTGAGCTTTTCGACGAGGATGATGGAGATGATGGCGGGGACGCTCCGAGCGATGGTGCAGTTGGAGATGGGCCGACCGGAGTGATGACCTAGGTGGGATCGGCTGAGCCAGTGAAGTTTTTTTGAAAGTCCGCATGAAGGAAATCGGTGCGGCATTTTGGGAATAACCGTTAGCAGAGAGATGTTTCGGTAGTAGTGCTATAGCTGGGGCAGGCTCGATGTTAGTCCCCAGTATCAGTCTTTCCATGTCCCTATCCAGGTTACCCGATGTGAATAAATAAGAATATAATGGAAAGCCATCTTTTGCAGTACGCGCGTACGATTGTCGAAACCAAAGTGCCTATTTAGACTTTCTTGTAACCTATATGTATTCTCGCTACATGACAACCATAGTCCACAGTAAGAATAAATAGCAGTGACGACCTGGGCATCACGACTCTGACGGTAGCATTTGGAGTGAGGGTGCTACATCCGATTTTGGTATCAGAGCCTAGGTTTATCTGGAGTAATAAGGTGCGCTAGACTGGAGGAGTTAGGATGCGAAAATTTACCTAAAACTTCTATGCATGTGATTGTTTGGTTTGAATAAACGAGATGAGTAGCTCGTTTATATCGAACCGTTGCAGGAATGTTAGCTACTCATAGGGATACAAGTAGCATGCTAAGTAAATGGTATGTTACTTTATTTGTAGATTGCTGGCTACCTGTTGTTGATAGGTTGCAAATAAGGGTAGTAGAAAGGGAAATTAATAAAGTAGTGATCTATGTGCAGAGGAGTCGCAAGATGTCGAGGTCAGGCGCGTCTTCCCTGGAAAGGAATCCCATAGATCCAAGAGTGGATGGAATATTGGAGGCCCTGGCAAATGTGGGAGCCTTACTTGAACGCCAGGCCCAACAACAAGTGGCGGTGAATAATGCAACAGGAGAACGTCGCATTCAAGGACTGGTGGAACAATTCCTTAAGTTAAAACCGTCCAAATTTACTGGAATGGGGAGTCCGGAGGAAGCGGAGGGTTGGTTGGATGAAATGGAGGAGTTGTTTGGTCTGTTGAATTGTAATGATGCAGATCGACTTGTTTTAATGGAGCATCGGCTTTCAGGAAATGCAAGGCACTGGTGGAGAGCCACAAAGGGAATAGTTTTCCCAGAAGGTGCCGAAGTAAAATGGGATCTATTCGTAGAGGCTTTTAATGGTCAATACCTCCCAGATTGCGTCAAGGATAAGAAGATGACTGAATTCGTGCAACTAACGCAAGGTAATATGACTGTCAATCAATATGAGGCGAAATTTTCTGAATTGTCCAGGTATGCACCACGACTTGTGGAAAACCCGGTAGATAGCGCCAAGAGATTTTTAAATGGCCTCAAGACAGAGATAAAAAGGCAACTTGTGCCTTTTAATATTCGAGATTATAATGAACTTTATAGTCGAGCTCTATTGATAGAGGAGGAACTCAGAAGAGAGATTATGGAAGTAACAACGCAGGCAAGGCCAAGGTTTCCGGCCCCGCAAGGAAACTATAGACGCGATAAGCGACCTGGACAGTTCGATAGGTCAAGGTTCAACCTAAACAAAAGGCCTAATCTTGGAAGGTCTGGTCAGATGGGAAGTGGTAGTAGATAAGGAATGGGGTCTGGGCAGCCTCAAGGAAACAGTATTTGCAATCGATGTGGTGGATTTCATGGGAGAGGACCATGCTTAAGTGGTAGGCAATGTTATAAATGTGGTAGGTATGGGCATATAAGGAGGGATTGTCCCCAAGTAGGACAGCAAACTCAAATCATGATGCCACAGCGACCTCAGCAGACCTCGTCAGAAGGATCAAACAGGCCTAGTGGATTTGGAAGCACGAGCGGAGCAAATCCAGTTAGGAATGTCCAAAGGCCATCAGCTCAGGGGCGAGTGTATGTAGTAACCCAGGAGGAAGCTGCGGCTTCCAAAACCGTTATCTCAGGTACGCTTCTTCTGAATGGATATAAAGCGTACGCATTATTTGACACTGGAGCCACACACTCGTTCGTTTCTGCACAGTATGTGAAGCTGCATGATTTGAAAACTGATCTTCTTAATGAGCCATTGATAGTAACTACCCCACTTAGAGATAACATGCTACTGACGATAGCTTGTAGAAACTGTGAAATTACAATCGGAGGTCGAAGTGTGACTATAGACTTAATAGTCTTAGCAATGTGCGATTTTGACATCATAATTGGAATGAACTGGCTTTATCAGCAGCGAGCCAAAGTGGATTGCCATCGGAAGGTAATCCAAATTAGCCCATCAGATGGCCCTAGCCTAGAATTTATAGGAAATGGGGTGAGCACTTTCGGAATTTTCATATCTGCTATGAAAGCTTGGGAATTACTTGACAAGGGGTGTCAGGGGTATTTAGCAATGGTGCAAGACCAATCCAAGAAAGAAGCTAAGTTTGAAGAAATTTCAGTAGTTCGAGAATTTCCCGATGTTTTTCCCAAGGAGCTTCTAGGATTACCTCCTGAAAGGGAGATTGAATTTGTGATTGAATTGATTCCTGGAACAGAGCCTATCTCAAAGGCCCCGTATAGGATGGCTCTGACTGAACTAAAGGAGCTAAAAGTGCAACTTCAGGAATTACTAGATAGGGGATTCATTTGGCCAAGTACATCACCGTGGGGAGCACTTGTCTTGTTCGTAAGGAAAAAGGATGGGTCCTTGAGACTTTGCATCGACTATCGATAGTTGAATAAAGCCACAATTAAGAACAAATATCCCCTACCGAGGATAGACGATCTGTTCGATCAGTTATAGGGGGCTTCTGTATTTTCAAAAATAGATTTACGATCGGGTTACCATCAGTTGAGGATTAAGGCAGAAGACATCCCTAAGACTACTTTCAGGACTCGGTATGGACATTATGAGTTCTTAGTGATGCCGTTTGGGTTAACTAATGCACCTGCAGCATTTATGGATCTAATGAACCGAGTATTCAAGCCGTATTTAGACAGATTTGTCATTGTTTTTATCGATGATATTTTAGTATACTCTAAGGGAGAGGAGGAACATAAGGAGCATCTAAGAATGATATTGCAGATGCTTCGTGAACACCAACTATATGCTAAGTTTAGTAAGTGTGAATTCTGGCTAGACCAAGTAATTTTCTTGGGGCATGTAGTTAGCAGCGCGGGAATAACAGTTGACCCGGCTAAAGTTGAAGCTGTAGTGAACTGGCCGAGACCGACTACAGTGACGGAAATTCGAAGTTTCTTGGGATTAGCAGGGTATTACAGGAGATTCGTGGAGGGATTTTCCCGAATTGCTAGACCACTAACACAGTTGACCAGGAAAGACACGAGGTTCAAGTGGACTGATAAGTGTGAAAGAAGTTTTCAGGAGTTGAAGGATAAGTTGACGACAGCACCAGTATTGACAATACCGTCAAGACCTGGCGGGTATGTAGTATACAGTGATGCTTCGCACCAAGGACTCGGGTGCGTGCTAATGCAACATGGAAAAGTAGTTGCCTACGCCTCGCGGTAACTGAAACCCTACGAAAGGAACTACCCGACGCATGATTTGGAACTAGCAGCAGTGATTTTTGCCCTGAAAATATGGCGACATTACTTATATGGAGAGAAATTTGAAATCTACACTGATCATAAAAGTCTGAAGTATTTATTTTCGCAAAAGGAATTGAACTTGAGGCAAAGGCGATGGATGGAATTATTAAAGGACTATGACTGCGAAATTCTGTACCACCCTGGTAAAGCGAATAAGGTGGCCGATGCACTTAGCAGGAAGAATTCGGATATAGTAGCAGCTAATTTGATGGCAAGAGAGTGGAGTTTGATTGAAGAGGTATCGAACTCGGAGTATAAGTTGGAAGTTGACGAGTTGACGGGCATAATGGCAACCTTGCGAATCGAACCAGAAATCGTGCAGAGGGTTAAGATGTTGCAGCAGAATGACCTTGGAATTGTAAGGATTAGAGAAGAAATGTCAAAAGGAAATAAACCGAACTTTCAAATGTCAGAAGATGGTATACTTAGATACCAGGGACGACTTTGCGTACTGGACGATGAGACGCTTAAAAAGGACATTTTGATAGAGGCTCATCAGAGTGAATACAGTGTTCATCCAGGAAGCACTAAAATGTACCAGAATCTTCACAGGCATTATTAGTGGAATGGAATGAAAAAGGATATTGCTGAATATGTCGCCAAATGTCTCACTTGCCAACAAGTGAAAGCAGAGAACCGCAAACCGGCAGGATTACTAAAGCCATTAGAAATTCCCGAATGGAAATGGGAACACATCATGATGGATTTCGTGCAAGGGTTGCCGAGGACGTTTCGCGGACATGACTCAATTTGGGTCATTGTGGATAGTTTGACCAAATCGGCTCATTTCTTATCAGTACGAAAGGACTTTACCCTAGAAAGACTCGCCGATATATATGTGAAATATATCGTTCGATTGCATGGTGTGCCGGTGACTATAACCTCGGATCGAGATCTAAGATTTACTGCCCGCTTCTGGAAAAGTCTCCAAGAGGCTCTAGGGACAAAGCTCCAATTCAGCACTGCTTTTCATCCTCAAACAGACGGACAAACCGAAAGGGTGATACAAATTCTTGAGGACATGTTGCGAGCATGCATTATGGACTTTAGGGGCAATTAGGATGAAAAATTGCATTTAGTCGAATTCGCTTACAACAATAGCTACCAACGGAGCATCGGCATGGCGCCATTCAAAACGTTATACGGACGAACGTGTCGGACTCCAATCTGTTGGGATGAAGTAGGCGAACGAAGTATTACAGGACCAGAATTGGTGCGGTTGACTACAGAAACGGTACGAATAATACGTGATCGTTTGCAGACTGCACAGGGCCGACAAAAGAGCTATGCCGATAAACGTCGACGACCGCTGGAATTTGAAGTTGGAGATTACGTCTTCTTAAAGGTTTCGCCAATAAAAGGAGTATCGAGGTTCGGAAAGAGAGGTAAACTAAACCCTCGATTCGTAGGACCATTTGAAATATTAGAAAGAATTGGAGATGCAGCTTATAGGCTAGCCTTACCGCCTAAGCTATCGCACGTCCATAATGTCTTTCACGTGTCGATGCTGAGGAAATATCAACCAGACCCTACTCACGTGATAGACTATGATACGGTGGATGTGGATGAACACGTGCAATACGAGGAGAAACCGGTGGAAATAATGGACAGAAGGGAACAGGTTCTGAGAAATAAGGTTATTCCGCTGGTTAAGGTGTTATGGCAACACCACAATATGGAGGAAGCTACCTGGGAAAGCGAGGAACTGATGAAACAGCAGCACCCAGAGCTATTTGGTGAAGGAATAAGGGCTTAAATTGCGAGGACGCAATTTCTTAAGGAGGGAGGAGTTGTAGCATCCCGAAAAATGTATATATAGTTTCCAATAACCGTGACTATGTATTTACGAGACATTGTTGTTAACAAAGTAAAAAGTAATTGAGGTTGGTGTTGAATCCCTGAATGAACGTCCACTGAGAATAGCTATCTAAGACCATTGAAGGAAGACTAGTTGAGAGATGCGAAGTCCACGAGACTATTGAAGGGAAATATCGACTTAGAAATGGAGCTTAGGAACGGAAGGACGAGTGGTCGTTATAAATTGTTTGAGGGTTCAGTCGTGCTACATATGCGAGCGAATGCTTTGGAAGACTCGAAAATTTTATCAGGATAAGAACGGAAAGCACAACTTGGATGTGGGACGGAAATAATGAGACCAAAGCGCAAATAGCTACGGGAGCGAACGACAACTTAACAGTGCTCCACACCTTGCGGACTTGAATTATTTTATAACTACTTAGGTGTCAATTGGACGAAGTAAACTAAGAAGTTAAGCGAACGAACATTGGACGCGATAAAGATGGGCGGGCACTAATATACGATCGCGTACCATGGACGAGTGAAGTTGAGGAAACCCTTTGATGGAATGAACCGAGGATATGCAAAATGGGAATCCTGGATACTATTACTAAAGGCAAAATATATTAAAGAATTATCTCTTACCTGGGATATCCAGAAACGGTAGTGGAAGAAGGGGTGGCATAAAAAAATTGAGAGAACTTCTACAAATTTTCTCACGCCACCATACATGAAAATAACACTGAGATGGGTGAAGGGAAGGAAGGAAAGACACATGGCAATGCAATTCCATTCCCCCAAAAAGTAATCATATCACGTCGGGGGCAACATGCATGTTGGAGACAGAATCAAGAGAGTGTCGTGGACGTCGGGGGCAACATGCATGTTGGAGGCCGAATCGAGAGAGTGTCGTGGACGTCGGGGGCAACATGCATGAAAAGAGAAGGTTGCCATTTGGCACGGGACTTCCCAAAGATTCACCAGACAGCAACCATGAGCATGGGAAGAAGGGAAGTTACCATGTCTCACTTGATACGTGGAGTCCGTTGAGGGAGCAGACTTTCACAGGTGGAGGAGATAAGAAGGAAAGTGGAAGGGAGAGTTACGGGTGGTCTTTCACTGGGAGAAGGAAGCAACTTTTCTCATCCCACAGAAAGCTTTCGGTTTTGAGCTATTTTGGTCGCTAACAACAGCTAGCGCCACCGACGACGACTACCCTGTAAATTTCAACGCCCCAGCAACACAGGCAAGTGCAATTCTTCCCCTCTCACTCCTTTTTGTTCCACCATGTAGACATTTAGATTACGACATGATAAGTGTGGTCAATGGTAGAGTAGATTATGGAGGAATTTTGGGAGATAGAACTAATAAAAATTGACTCCAAAAGAATAGAAAGGGATGGACGTCGAGGCTGGGTAGACAAAAGCCGAAAGTTCTAGTTGGAACTAAGGCACATGAAAAAGAAAAAGACAAAAACAAAAACACGAGTCCGTACAGGAAAGAATCTGGGGTATAGCAAGTTAAGTCCTTTAGCTGGAAAATGATGAACCAACCAACCGATTCGTTTTGGTGTAGAAATTTTGGGAAGAACAAAGATGATTGTTGAGCGGGATAAAACTCTACGCCAAATAATGGATCATGTGCAGTGGCATTTCCTAGTACGAATGGCATGCTTAAAAAAAAAAAGGAAAACACTCGCGTACACTAGACTCGAATTAGAGTACACAAACTGAAGACGTATATGCTCTAAATATAAAGTCCACCCATACTAGCAATTTGGGTAGTGTTTGTACCCCTGATTAATGTTAAACAATTCATGGGATTATAAAAATGCTTCGGCATTAAAAAAAAATGCTTCTGCTTGGATGAAACGTTGCACATATTTTTTTTTATTTGCCATGCATAACATGCACATTATGGGAAGAGAGTGATGGCCATAGAAGAAAGTAAACGTGCTTGATTCCCCGAGGGAGCCGGGAATCCTTGGTTGGTGGCGCCAAGAGGACCGCGCAATAAATGACGCGAAGCCTCGGAGAGAGGAACTCGTAGTGGAAATGTCGACGAGGGTCGGCACAAAGGCCGGAAGGGACTGAACTACGAGTTATAAACATGCATTCATTCACACATGTTTTCTACATTTCGTACAATGCAATTTATCATATGTATTAATTGGTCTAATGTTCTGTTTAATAGAAGAGTGAATATGCTGGCGAGGACTTGGTTAGTATGTTGCACCAAAGGGGAGTCAGAGTGGTCGAATTGACTCGCTTTGTTACTAACACTTGTGGTAATTGTTGTTTTTAGATTGACAGGATGGGTTCGATCCCGATACCACCTGGTTCTCGCTACGGCCTGCCCATTTTCATCGAGTTTGAGTTCCATGATTTCCTCCTACCTGACGTTCCGGGCATGACCTTCACTCGTATCGTCGCTACAGTGACTGTTGACGTAGCAGTAGGCATGGCCCATCAGACGATCCGGTATGTGTCGATACTCCTGAATATCGACGACCACCGAGAGGGCCCACTGCCACGTGAGCTTTTCGACGAGGATGATGGAGATGATGGCGGGGACGCTCCGAGCGATGGTGCAGTTGGAGATGGGCCGACCGGAGCGGCGACCTAGGCGGGATCGGCTGAGCCAGTGAAGTTTTTTTGAAAGTCCGCATGAAGGAAATCGGTGCGGCATTTTGGGAATAACCGTTAGCGGAGAGATGTTTCGGTAGTAGTGCTATAGCTGGGGCAGGTTCGATGTTAGTCCCCAGTATCAGTCTTTCCATGTCCCTATCCAGGCTACCCGATGTGAATAAATAAGAATATAATGGAAAGCCATCTTTTGCAGTACGTGCGTGCGATTGCCGAAACCAAAGTGCCTATTTAGACTTTCTTGTAACCTATATGTATTCCCGCTACATGACAACCATAGTCCACAGTAAGAATAAATAGCAGTGACGACCTGGGTGTCACGACTCTGACGGTAGCATTTGGAGTGAGGGTGCTACACACAAAGTCCTTCTTACAGGTATTTCCATGGGGTGACCCACCATACTAGTCAAACCTTAATCAAGTAAAATCCTTTCACTAGGAATCTTTTATCATGGGGTGACCTACCATACGGGTCAGATCTTAATTAAGTTTTTTTAATCAGTAGAATCCTTTCACTAGGATCTACCATGGGGTGACCTACCATACGGGTCAAATCTCAATCAGTTTTAACAGTAGAATCCTTTCACTAGGAATCTTCTACTTGGGGTGACCTACCATACGGGTCAAATCTTAATGAAGTTTTAATTAGTAAAATCCTTTCACTAGAATCTACCATAGGGTGACCTACCATACGGGTCAAATTTTAATCAATTTTAATCAGTAGAATCCTTTTGCTAGGAACCTATCATGGGTTGACCTACCACACGGGTCAGATCTTAATCCAATTTTAATCAGTAGAATCCTTTCGTTAGGAATCTACCATGGGGTGACCTACCATACGGGTCCAGGTTCAATCACCCTGAGTTTTCTTATAACGATCCTTAGGTTTCCATTTCCTTTTCAACAGAGCAGCCAACAACCGCGACACGAACAGGTAAGTTTCGGGTAAATCCCTTGCCTCTCTATCTCTCCCTCACTTCATAGAAGCTTCCTCAAGCCGGGTCTGGATCAGAACTTACTAAGAGAGTATTGGAGATCAAGTGTCACGACTCTTTATATTTTCTTAGGTTGATTCGATTAGGACTCAGGTGTCATCTCGTCTTTGAAATGAACCTCTACCGAGCTTCCTTTCAAAGAGGGACAGCTATTGACACTTAATTTTTAATCATTTCTCTTCTTTTAAAATTAATAAAAAATCCATAAAAATTTATAAAATTGAAAAAATCAACTTTGGGGACCTTGGCCAAGCCTATAGAACCAATTTTGATCAAAAAATGATTTTTTATATTTTCAGTATATTTCGATATTTTTATTTTCTAAAATTAATAAACAAATCCCTAAAAATTCATAAAATTAAAAAATCAACTTTGGGGACCTTGGCCAAGCCTAGGGAACCAATTTGACGAAAAAATGATTTTCCATATTTTCAGTATTTTTCGGCATTTTTATTTTCAAAAATTCATAAAAACTCAAGAAAAAATGAAAAAAAAATTGAAAAATTAAATTTGGAAGCTTAGCCAAGTCTAAGCAACCATTTTTGAACAAAAATAAATTTTTCATATTTTTTGTATTTTTTAATATTTTTTTTTTCAGAAATTAGGGAAATATTTAATAAATAAATATCATTTGAGGCCACAAAAATACAAAAAAAGAGTCACTATTTTTCATTTATATTTTCTCTTCTTTTTGGCCAAAGAAAATTTGCAAAAATCAATTTGGAATCGGAAATTACTTTGTTAATCTCATTTTCAAATTAATTGAAAAAAATTGTAGAAAATTCATTTTTGCTTTGTAATTTTTTTGTTTTGGCATTTTCTGGAAGTCGTGACATTGGCCTTTAATAGTCCAAATTTTTCAATGGTCGAGATGGGGAAGACAGAAACAAGCACCCACATGTCATAGGAGTACCGAAAATTCTGGAATCATGTGGCTTCATTAAAGCGAACAGCTAGTAGCGAAAAATTGTTGATCATTTAGAGGATTGATGAAGGATGCTCACGTCTAAAAAATTTTTGACGGATTTCTCATTTATTAGGATTTAACCCGGGACTTGGAGAAAGAAGAAGAGGAACAAAAGAAGATATAAAAGGCATAACTAAGGCGTCGAGCGAAAAACCGCGATCATTTTTAAACTAACGGAAGAACATATTGCTGCGGGTACACTCAATGCTAGAAGACTCTCTGGCATGATATAGTATGAAGGTTAAGGACATGTTTGAGTATCACAGTTCATCAAATATGTCAGGTTCGACTCCTAAAGATTTGTTTGAGGATATCGTGAAGAATCATGTTTATACACGGGTCAAACTTAGAAAGGAGATGCGGTAACATTGGGGATGGTCCTTCAGGCAATCGCATGGGGGAGTAGGGTGAGGTCAAAGCAGCAACATTTTGGGTGGGAGAGACTCTGGGGGTGGCGCACGAAACAAAAGAAAAACAAGAAGGAATAAAGCAAAGGGAGTGGGGGAAGAGAATATAAAAAAGCTCAACAAGAGACGAGTGAAAGGGGAAGAGAGAGCTCCATATTGAGACTGAGAGGGAGACGAAGGAGAAGGGAGAGAGGGAGAGGTGACGCAAACAGTGAGCAAGAAAGGGAAGCGTTTCGGAGGACACGACCGTGACTCGTAGACCTCGCGACCGGCGACAATCGTGCCTGCATCTTCTCACTCACGCGGATTTTGACACCTCGGAGCACCAGCCTCCATGCAAACAAAATGGTGCCAAGTATTCCAAAGAAATTTTGAAGCATTTGGAAGAAGCAAAACGGTTGCTGATGGAAGTGGGCCGACAGATCAATGTCCACCTGAACTACACAAGTTGCAGGCAAAAGGGAAACTCCATATCAACCGTAAATTCCATGGAGGTGTAAAGTGGCCCAGACAAGCTCCACGTGTCCACCAATTTCTCAGACCGACTCTGTCGAATGGATTTCGGGCTTCGAATTGTTGAATCAATTATTGTATTTTATTTTAAGGAATTCAACCCCAAAATGGAAGGCAAAGCCACACCCGATGGAGGTCCTTTATTTATTGCATTTATTTCTATAATTTTAATTTTTCTCGGCACCGTCAAAACTCTAGAATGGGACGGGCAAAGCCCACCGTTTGAGGTCATTTACTTATGCAATTTAATTTCCAGTTACACAGCCCTGCCGTTCTGGTTGTTCCGTCGTGAGGGAAAGGGCGAAAGGGGAGGGGTAAAAAGGACGGAGGGGAGAAAAAAAGGGGAAAAGGACGGGGAAGGAGGGAAGGAGAGGAAGACCAGACGGCGCGACACAACGAGAGGAAGGAGGGAGGGGGGGGAGGGAGAAGAAGAAAAGGAAGCAGCGTAGAGGGAGAAGGGGGAGGGGGAAGAAGGAGAAGGAAAGGAGGGGAGAGAAAAAAAAGAGGGGGGAGGAGGGGGGAGGAAAAGAGGGGGGGGAGAGAAAGGAAAAGGAAGGGGGG
>JAGVVM010007686.1:0-32878 GCA_019149425.1 Psidium friedrichsthalianum
GTGGTCAATTAGAAACCAAAGCAAATAGCGAGAGAACTAAATTACTTCTACGAACCAGAGATTATGAGTTCGAGGACTTGGTTATACTAGTTAATTAAAACTAATGCCCTTTCGGTACCTTAATTCCATGAATATCCTAATTTGGTAACTCGGCTTGGTTTACTCCTCAGGCTCTAATGAGATGTTCACTTTTTCTTTTTCTTTTTCTTTTTTACTGTTTAGATTGAATGCATGAATGGTAATGGATGCATGGATAAGCAAAACATGAATATGCAAATATAGACATGTGAACATATACATGCGAATGCGGACATGTAATCATGAATATGCGAGTATGGACATACAAATATGACATGCGAATGTGAACGTACATTACATGCAACGTGTACACACAAATATGGCATGCGAACGAACATACAAATACAGCACGCGAACGCAGACATGCGGATGCGACATACAAACGCGGACATTTGGACACGACGTGCGAATAAATCATCAAAAATAGGATTGTCCAGTCGAAATGGGCCATTTTCTAATTTTTGAGACTTTGCTGAGTTCTTTGGAAATTTTCAAGACAATTTACCTATGAGGGTAAAATCGTCATTTTGAAAAGATTAGGAGGGAAGATCCTCAAAATTAGGATTGGCCAATCGAAATGACCCGTCTCCTAGTCTTTGAGATTTTTCTTTTGAAATTTTTTTGATAAATATGCATGAATCAATGACAATATGAATACGACATACGTATGTGATATGCGTACGTGACATACGAATACGGCACATTTATCACAAAACCAGTCAACAAAATACATGAGATCTTTACATCACCAAATAGGAGGCAAAGCCTACCGCGATATGGGGTTTGGATCGAAAAATACAGAAAATTACAATACAAATACGTATGCGGTGTAACAAAAGTATGCATGAGCTATACTCTATGAAATGCGCATGAATGACATTTTTGGTATTTTTGAATTAAATATGACCGATGATGCAAATATTCTGAATATAAACGCAATATAGAAGACGCGATATAAACAGCAATATATAAAAGATAAACATTAAAAATTCCCTGAAGCCGAAAGAGGGAGTGAGTTAATGACTTCTATGCAGTGTTACGACCTCCAGCAGGTGGCTCGGCTATATTCATTCTGAGATTTGATAATATGAAAATTAAATTGCAGAAAGTAGAGTACAGAAAGTAGTAAATAAAGAACCTCCAACGAGTGGCTTGGCCTACCCATTCTGGGGTTAATGGTGCAAAAATTAACTACAGAAAATAAAGTGCAGAAAGCAGTAAATAAAGAACCTCCAGCAGGTGGCTCGGCCTATAAATTCTGGAATTCAACGGTGCAGAAATTAAACTGCAAAAAATAAAGTACAGAAAGTAGTAAATAAAGAACCTCCAATGGGTGGCTCGGCTTACCCATTCTGGGGTTGATGGTGTAGAAACTAAACTACAGAAAGTAAAAATACAAGAAGCAGTAAATAAAGAACCTCCAACAGGTGGCTCGGCCTACTCATTCTGAGGTTTGATGGTGCAGAAATTAAACTATAGAAAGTAAAGTACAGAAAGCAGTAAATAAAGAACTTCCAACGAGTGGCTCGGCCTACCCATTCTGGGGTTTGATGGTGCAGAAATTAAATTACAGAAAGTAGAGTACAGAAAGCAGTAAATAAAGAACCTTCAACGGGTGGCTCGGCCTACCTATTCTGGGGTTTGATGGTGTTAAACGAAAAATGCAGAAAATTGTAGTATGAACACGACATGTGGATACGAAGACATACAAATACGACATGATAGAATCAAAATTTAAATCAATCCATTTAGTCAACGAAATTCTCAAAGATTTTAATGATTAGGATCATTACCTGATTTGATGGATTTGATTGCCAAATTCGAATCTCGTATCACCTTGTGGATCAAAATTGCGACTTGAACGACGGAGATGAACTCCTGATTTATGTTGATCGATAGAGGAATTGGTGATGGTAACCCCTAGTTTTTAAACTCTCACCATCTTCAAAATTCTTTTTGGAAAAGAATTCTCTCTCTTTTTGGTATTTTCGTTCTCTCCAATTTTTCTTCAATCTCTTAAAACCTTCTCAAACATCCAAAACTTTCTCTCAAAAAAAAAAAATCCCCCTTTCCAAGCTCTCTTCTTCCTCTTTTTATAGCCCAATCATTTATCTCTCATTCTAATTTCTCCACTAACTCTTCTTCATCTTCATCTTCCCTTCTCTATCTCTATCTCCCATTTTAATTTCTACACTAACTCTTCTTCATCTCCATCTTCCCTTCTCCATTTCTATCTCCCATTCCAATTTCTCCACTAACTCTTCTTCATCTCCATCTTTCCTTCTCTATTCTCATCTTATTTTCTCCATCTATTCTTCTCCATCTTCCATTCTCTATTTAATTTCTCTACTAACTCTTTTTTTAGTTATTTACAAAATAATCCCTCAAGTATTAGATATTTACACTTTAGTCCTTGAGATTTTAAGTATTTACAATTCAGTCCCTAGAGAAATATTTCTTTAAGTCCAAATCTCCACACAATTTTTGGCACACCTCCCCTATGCTTGGTCAAAATTAAAAGAAAAATATTAACTATTTTTGTGATCTCAAATGTTTATTTTTCCTGAATTTTCAAGTATTTTTTATTTTTGAAAAAAATATTAAAAAATATGAAAAATATGAAAAATTATTTTTTATTCAAAAATGGTTGCCTAGACTTGGCCAAGGCTTCCAAAATTGATTTTGTAATTTTCTCATTTTTTCTTGATTTTCTATGAATTTTTGAAAATAAAAATGCTAAAAAATACTGAAAATATAAAAAATTATTTTTTGGTCAAAATGGTTTCCTAGGCTTGGCCAAGGTCTCCAAAGTTGATTTTTTAAATTTTATAATTTTTTATAAATTTTTTATTAATTTTAAAAAGAAAATATGATTAAAAATCAAGTGTCAGCACACTTATCACTCCATCAAATATCAGAGCTTGACCCACGTCAAACGTATCAGGTCGACCTGTGTCAAAACGTCTCAAGTCCGTGCCTCAATCTGCATTAAACGACTCATGTTGGTATCCTTATCTCTCTAGTTACCCCACATCAAACACATTACGTCGCACTACTGAACTTCCTTATTCCTCCCATTCCTTGCGTAAAACGTATCAACGCCGTACAAACTCCTCACGTAAAATGCATAAGGACATCACAGAACCGATCGACATCCACAACTCCTCAGACGATCAATCACAATTTAATAACATTATAATTGCATCACTTTGCATTCGTTCAAGCATGACCAGTCCAAATTCACACATTCTCAATCAAGCAGGCAATCATAGAATCAGATCATGCAGTCAATCAAAGCACACGTCCAGACATTCAAATCCACACTTGAAAACATAATTGGTACTTATTCGCACATGCCCAAATACGCACAATTTTCACTGGAATTGGCCGTCTACAGTACCACAAGGCCAAAATATGCATTTTCGACCTAAAATTCCCAAGAATCAACCATAAATACTCATCTACCGACCTATGAATAGTAACTTGACATCGTGAACAGTGCTTGGCTGGCATGAACAGTAACTCCGGCATGTGAACAGTGCACAATTTCAACATAGAGCAAAATCTCTTATCAATCATGCCCGGACTTTAATCCATTACACCTAAACTTCAATCCACAATACTCGTGAACAGTGCTTAGTTGCCCATGAACAATACAACATCGTGAATAGTACCCCATTTGCAAATCAGCCCATATTTTATACAAAAACCTCTCTAAACTAAGCCTAAACCCATTCTAATATCATCTTAAGGATAACCCATCATCCTACTCAAGTATTAGAGAGTAAGCTTACCTTAAAATTAAGCTAAAACAGCCCACAACGGAGCTCAAATGGCAACGATGAAGCGACAATGACAGCTGCGACGCAATGGCGAAATGACAGGGCAAAAGAACGGGGTTGACTTGGGATTGGTCGGGGCTAATCGAGGCTACTTTCAGGTGAAGAAAGGGAAGAAAAGGGCAGTTAAGGGTTGCCGGGGACTCACCGGCGTCGATGGTGGCTGGTGGTACAGTGGTAGCGTCGACATGGCAGCAAGGGCGACGATGATGATAGTGGCCGAGCGAAAAAGGGAGGGAGGAGAGGAAGAGAAATTCGGCCAAAATGAGAGAGAGGGAGAGAATGGGGTGTTCTTCCATTTTGAAGACAAAAAGAGGAAAACCTAGAGGGGAAGCCATGCATTATTCACCAAATGACATAAGGTAATGGATTTGATGGATTAATGAGTTGATTGATTGATGGGTGGTGTGATTGATTTGATTGATGGATGATTAACTTGATTAATTTGATGGGTGACTTGATTGATTTGACTCTTGAGAAGATAATATCTGGCGATCATTGAATTTTGGATAGCCGAGACTCAAGTGCGAACGACTGCAGACACGAGAATTTATGAGAATAAAATTGTAATTAAATCAACAATATCACTACCGACAATCTAGGGAGTCCATTGCAACCCAAGGGTAAAAAGGTCTTTTCCAAATTAACATCACTTTTCCCGGCAATTCGAAGCGAAATGACAAATTGCTAAATCAAGCGAGGCAACGTCCAAAATAACGGCGGTGACATCCATGAAAGTTCGATATCCAGTCTCGAAACTCGATTCGTGGCCAAATTCGATCGATTGTGACTTTAGTAAATTCTCAAATTAACAGGCAGCTTTTAGGAGTTACGCGTATCAACTAGTACTTAGGTCCACATACTCAAATTCCTAGCTAGCCTTTCCTCTTTAGTTAGGCATCTCGAGAGTGATCAGTTCTGAGTGAGATTTATATAGAATACATCAATGAAATATCCATTCAGTTCATAAACCCCAAAATGGGTTGAATTACAAAATTTCATAGTATGCATATTAAAATATGAAAGCATTGCTTGCTCATTGTCACCCAAGGAGTGAATGAAAGCCAAAGATGGCTTTTATATGGGAATTTACGAGACCATTGACAAGGGGCTAAAGTTGGCCTTATTACGAGAATGAGTACGAGTCGTCGTTTCTCATGAAGTTGAAATGCGAACGAAACATCGTCTTTTCCCAAATGATGTTGGGCCTTGAGAAAGCGTTCTCAAGTAACAACTACAAGATTGCGAGAATAAGCTGACGAGCTCGTGGCCCTACAAGCAATACAAGTCACATGAGTAACATGAAGGAATCATTATATGTGCATATTTGATATGTGAAAATGCATGATATTTGTTTTTACAGTGGATCACAAGATAGCTTTGTTTAATAGAATTTTACACTACTGCATCGTGTATGGACGGATATTCATGTTTTAGACCTAGTGATTTCATTAACTAGGCTATTCACTCATCCCTTATTTTTTAGGGAATTGAGATGGCCTCGTTGCATCCTCACTATTTGGATTGTTCACTCACATAGAATATTCCGAGCAGAAAGTAGTGAATGTAGAAACTGACGTCAAAAAGTAGCTGGAAGAATGTTCATGGATCCTTTACGTAATTTCGATGGACAATCAAGTTTCCAAGGTAGAGTGACACCTTAGGAGAGTAATCGAATCAGAATGAGGAAGAGATCATAACAGTTTAGTAAGAGTATGGAGGAGCAGAGTAGCCATAGTCAAGAGAACCCTCTAAATTTTGATTATACATAGTAAGGGAGACTAATGTATGTTGTAAAATATATTTGAGGCATATGTATAAAACTAGGTATGTTTATAAATATCTTGAAAGTTGCTATGTCTGTTAAATTAGGATAGCTATTAACGTTTCTGGAAATAAAGAATAAATATTGGAAAAAAATAATAAATTAATTAAATAGAGATAGAATAATGGGATATAGTTCTTGGTTATTACATGTAGGATGAAGTTTCACAAAGTAACTACGCAATTAAATGAAAAAAATTGGGAAGAGAAATTATTTCCAGGAACAAAAATGTTGTACAGTCACTAAACGCGTTTCTATTCAGGAAGAAAATTTTTCTATAGTTACCAGACATGTTCTGATTCTTTAAAACTCATCCAGAGAACAAAATCAGAAAATCAATTCTAATCAGAATTACTTTTTCGGATCAAAATCGTTGCCACGCAAGCTCTCGTTGTCAAATTGACAAATCTAGTACGAGGTCTTCAAATCATAGAGGTTTGCGAAGATGTCACAGAACTGAAAGCTGGGAATTTGTCGTGAAAAAGGATTGCTGACGTCGGGTCGACTAGAGCATGAGGAGTTATGTTGGAAAAGGACTTGGGTTAAACAAGAAGCACTTGCAGCTACTTTCAAGGTAAATAGGCGAACGATTAGAGCATGAGGAGTTATGTTGGAAAAGGACTGGACTAAAGCCCAACGCAGCAAGGCCCCACCAGCTCTCTAAACACAGCAAGAAATTCTCTTGTGAGGCCGGATATTATCCGACTCTTGGCGGCAAAGGAGGGATTTTGGCCACGGTACTCAAAAGCGAAAAGATTCGAAGTAAGCCGGGAAAGGGTCACTCAAGATCGATATAGCTAAAATAGATCGTTCTTATGCACAATTTCTTGATGCAAAATAACGATGATCCATTCTCCTCCATCAGCATTATTTACATAGCATTCGGTCAAATCCTCTCGTCACGAATTGGGCTCAATATGGTCCATACTAGTTAGGCCCATATTAAACTGATTAACAATCTTTGTGTCTTTTCTTTATTAGAACAACCCCATAAAATGGTAAATTACAAATAACTTACACTCAAGTCATACACATTCTTGAACCGGGACACTACGGTCCGGCCCAAGACAAGGCCTAACCTCACCTAAATACCGTCGCGATGGGCATGCTCAAAACAGCCACAGCCTCCGCATGATCCCATTCTTTGAAGGAGGAGGAGACCGGAAACTCGCGCGCGGGCCTGCGCGCAAGATTCCTTTTCAGCTTCGTAACCGCCTAATTACCTGGGAACCGGTGACGCCGCTGGCGATGGTTAGCAGGGAGTCCTGTTTTCGGCTGCTCTTGGTGGTGCTGCCGTCATCGTCGTTTCCGTCGCGGGTCACGGGCAACCACGCAGAACAAACGACCCAGGGAAGTGTCGATGACCGGACAAGCCGGTAAAAATTCGGATCCCAGGCACGGTCGCTGTCGTTGTCGTTGTACGATGAATCGACCGCAAGGGCAAAAGAGGTCTTTGATTGCGGGTACACAAGGAAGGAAAAAAAAAAACGGTAACGGAAGGCACCAAACTCTGTTACTAGTCCAATGAGGGGGGCGGCACATGGAGCGCTTGCATTTGCAGAGCCCTCATGTGAACCACGTCGCCCCTTCTCTCTCTCTCTCTCTCTAACGGTTAAAGAAAGACTGAAGACGTCTAAAGATGGGATTTTGATTTTTTTTTTAAGGTGAAGGAAAGAGAGAACATGGGTAGTTAGCGAGTCGCCATCAATACTGGCTTGTACCGGACCAGCCGGCACCCAATCTTTCGTTGTCGGTACCAGGTTTGGCTTGGCCTGGCTTGGCCTGATCAGTTTCGCCGCCGGTCACGGTCCGTCTCGACAGATGTTTCGCGGCACTTCCGGCCTCGGATTTGAAACTTGGAGGGGGGTGGGGGAGGGGAGAGGAAAATAGGGGTTGAGGCAAGATTCGAACCCAAGACTCCGATATCATGCAAATTTCTGTAAGGCCGCAGACAATGGCTCCTAAAGTCTAAGTTATTAGATCAAAGCATTGATTAACATTCAAATATTCCGAGAAGAAAACCGTTAACTTGAAAATTTGACCGTAATATTAGTTATTTCTGACCACATGATCTCTCAATCAATGAGCGTTTTATACAAAACACGCAGTGATAATATGTGAATCTACAATTAACATTGTACCGTCTTTAATAGTCTTATAAAAGCATTTCCCTTCTGAGAATTCTCTCATCATAATTTTTAGGGTCTCCCGTGACCCTATTATATCCATCACATAGGGTCTGCTCTGATCATGTCTTCAAATCATGACGCGCCTCTTCTTTTTCGCGTGAGACCCATTTGATCTGAGAACTTACGTGCGTATCCGCCGACCCTAAGAGCCCGGGCTCGACTCGGCAATTCCAGCTTTGCCGACACGAAACATAACAAAAACATAAGAAGGCGTTCGTTACGTTTTCAATTTGACAACATAAAGATTCGATAGATCCCTCGAATGACCGACCAATTCATGTAGAATTTTCTTCCTTATTTTTCGCTCGAATCCCGCCCATGTGGAGGACTCCTGTTGCGTCATGACAAGACTACATTTGAAAATTGTGTCTAGAGGCAGTGTCGACAAGCGCTGTAAAGACCGACAGGCATCGATGATCATCCAGAAGGAGCCACCACGACGCGACGACTTCTCCCCGAACACGGCAGACTCCCCTTTTTCATTTTCTTCTCCTCCAGCGTACGCACGCCCGGAGGGGGTCCCTTTCGCTGATCCCAGTTCTGCGTTGGTGCTGACTCCGCATGATCTGAAACGAAGAAAAAAATGGAGGAGGGGAAGAAGATATAATGACACAAATGATCTATAAACTTTGATTCAATGTGTAATTAAATATATGACTTTTGATTTGTTCAATGCGACATATAACGTGGTTATTGAATTTTGATTTATTTAATGTGGTCCCCTGATAAGGGCCGGCCGAACCCTGCTGACCATTCCCCACCATTGCCGGGCAACGGCGGCGTACCTTGCCTGCATCTTTCTTTCCTCTTTCTATCATTTTCTGTAATTTTTTTAAATTTTGCTTACTATTAATACAACTTAAATGAATTTGGCATTCAAAAATTAGTTTTGAACCAAAACGATATTATTTTGGCTCATTGTTTCATGTTTTAGCTACGTCATCGTCACGTATGAGAAAGATGATGACGATGATGATCATAATAATAATAATAATAATAATAACGTTACCTTGGCATTTTTCGTTAGTCAAATCAAATGAAGTTTACGGAAGGACTCGATTGTATTAATTTAATAAATTTTAGAATTTGATTCCACATTTTATAAATTTTATCATTTTATTATATCTTCATGATAAACTTTAGCATTTTTATTATGCTTATCTCCAGATATTTTTTTTTTTTGGGGGGGGTCTGTCCTGTTGTACGAAGTTTGACCCGGTTCCAAATCCTTTCCGCACCGGTTCAACAGAACAACAGCGAAAGCATCTTTGGGTCGCTGTCCGAGCGGCGTGCCTCATCACCTTATCTGATCCAAACTTTAGTCCTCGGCAGGAATTTTCCCACCAAATGAGGCTCGTTGGGAAAACACGCGGTTTATGAATTAAGTAAAGCTGTCCCGAAATTCTCTACGTTAATTGCGGTGTGGTTCTGTGATATCCCTATCTCGACGTCGCGGAACGTACGGATGGACTAAGTAAAGCCGTCCCGGCAAGAATTTTTCCGCCAAATGGGGTTCGTCAAGGAAACACGTAGTTTACGAATCAAGTAAAGCCGTCCCAAATTCTCTACGTTAATTGCGATGTGATTCCGGATATTCCCGTCTCATATGTCGCGGCGGAAGGATTTGTCCGGTCGATTTTCGATCTCCTTCCTTTTTCACCGGAGGAATTTGGATGCAAAGGAGGTTGACGGGGAAAAGTTGGCCCCTTTGGTTTTGAACTTCGAAGGAATCATCGGGGCAGACCGAGGCGGGGCCCACCGACATTATCCGCTTCGTCTCCCTAGCTCCACGACATATGAAGTAGTAGCCGGCACATGACTCTTCCCGCCCACCCCCTGTGTCCGTATCAAAATAAAAATAAAAACCTGCGAATCGCTCTCGTGAAGCATCCTTCCCCGTGGGAGAGCAGCCGCCGCTAGTTGATGTGGAAAATGTGGTGCGAAATTCGCTTCACAATCTAAGATGTTCGAGCTCAAAATGTCCGCGACGAGCCCGTTTTCTCGATGGGCTCGGCGCATTTTCCGCCGCCGGTTATGGCCAGAGACGCCCTTGCCACTTTGCGTCCACGGTATCGCCCTCGAAAAAAAAAAAGATTATTAAGATGAGTCGGGAAACTCTTTTAATTAACGAACAAATAGGTCACCTTTTTGATTTTATACCATTACTTTTATGAAAAATATTTTTTTTTCACCGCCCCAGCGTCCCTTTTCCCACGCCCTTTCAAACAACTTTTTTTTTTTTTCATGTTCGTCTTCTTCTTGAACCTATTCGCCACCGTCGGAGCGTTCAACCGCTTCTTGTAATCGGAGCAGGCATTAAACATACGTCGGGGTGATGGAAAGGTTGTATATTGGGGTTGGTGTATATCACAGACAATTCATATTCCACACTTAGTACACCTATATGATAATAATGGATGTTTAGAAATTTTTAAGGTACTTAATTCTGGGTATTGTTAACTATTAAACTGAAAATTAAGCAATTAAAATACAGGGACTATAACACCATGGCATATATGGCCCAATACCCAAAAAAAATCCCAAACTTTATCATATGTCCTAATTATATCCAAAACATTTTTTATCTCATATAAAACCCGCAAATTTTACTTTTGTTCCAATTCTACCAGTCTAATACCCAAGAAAACCCTTAACTTAAGCATCTATCCCAAGTATATCCAAAAATTTTTGTGTCATATAAAACCTCCAACTTTTTATTTTTATCCTTGTTCTACCGCCATTAGCTTTCTGTCCATAATCACCATTAGTTAATCATACGTAACATTCCCACGCCGTTAATGAATTACACCTCAACAAAGCTCACGCGAAAAAATTCCCCAACTTCTCTTTTATTGTCTGCTTGCCTTGCACATTGCCGAGAGATACAGAACAACTCAATACAATGTGTTTCTAATTCTCTCCGGTACTTAACAACCCAAAGAACAGTTACGCCTCAACAAAGATGACAAAAAAAAATTTCGCAACTTCTCTTATGTTATCTACTTCCCTTACACATAACCAGGAGATACAGAACCACTTAAGATGGGGCGTTTCTAATTCTCTCTAGCACTCAATAGCCCAAAGAACAATTAGACATGAAGATTTAATTATTTGACGAACGATCTCAAATCTCGTCATCCTTGAAACATGATATTTCCAAATTTCGAAAATTCATTGGTAAGTTCATTAAGAAAATTTGAGCCATGTAAAATTAACTAACGATGATTATGGACAAAAGGCTGACAATGGTAGATTGGGATAAAAGTAAAATTTTGGGATTTTTTATGCAAAAAATCTCCTTTTTTTTATATATAATTAGGATATATGCTAAAGTTGATGTTTTTTTATTAGGCTGACAAAATTGGGACAAAAGTAAAAGTTTGGGTTTTTTATGAGACAAAAAAAATTGAATATAAATGGAACAGATGCTAAAGTTATGAATTTGTTTTTTTAGGTATTAGGCTTGACATAGATTAATGTTTTTGTCAAATCAAATACATTTATCACAACGAGTATATGATTCTCTTCGCTCGTACTTGTGTTTAGGTTATTGGACCGCACTGCTAATCTTCATTGTATGGGTAAAATTGTAATTGAAAAGTTGTTCCGATAGCATGTCAAAGTGAGACCCACAAGGAATAATATCATCCATTCGGAGTGTCAAGGGAATCTGGCGTTTCTTGCATGGAAAAACTACGGCCTTTCTCGATATATTATTTGTCATTTTCTCAAATAATTCTGTTTACTTTTTGTAACAATCTGAAATCCGTCGAGTTTTAGACTATTCGATAGGCGAAAAGGATCTTTACCCATCTTATCATGTCATTCTTTACTTTTTGACACATTCACATTCTTCAAATTGCACAGCTCTCCCAATTTGACCTTTTTCAGTGCAAGACATTTCAAACCTTTTGAAATGTATCATATTTAGTTCTCCTTTTCACATTAAGAATATTATAAATATTGACAAGAAATTTCTTGTCACATGTGGAGAAGAAAATTCAACATACAGGTTCTTTCCTGAAAAAAGAAACAAATAGGCCCTAGTTCACAAGTCTTTAGTATAGGAGTAGCGTTCTACGCATGAAGATTTATCTACATAACTGGTATACTTATAGTACGTAGATTTGATACACGAAGAGAGGCTTGTCACCATTTCTTATACCCGTCTCCTATTCAAACTAAACTAAAAATATGACTAGTGCCACATCTCAGTTGAGAGAGAAAGAGAGTTTTGAAGGCTTTTTTTTTTTTTGCTAGAAAGGCCAATTTTTTTTTACTTTGCTAGCATAATTGTATTTTGGTGATTGTGAGAATAATAGCATATTATAGTTCCCAAATTCTTGAGAGAGTGGACCCCATAATTTATTTTAATCATTCGTTATTCTTTTTTTTTTTGCTCGCAACATGTTGTTAATCTCATAGTAGATAAAAATCTATCACATAAGCATATTCCTTTTTGAAAATAGCAAGTGAACATAATGTATAATTTAGAAGGTAAGTTGAACTTTTTGGATTCTATAAAAGAAAAAAAAATTCTATGGTAATTTCTTTTCTTTTTTTTTTGGCCAGAAGAGTCCTCGGAATATTTGTGATCAGTTTTGATACCGTTGGGGGCATATATAAATAAACAAGAGACGATAAAGACTCATTAAAAAAGAAAAAAAGAAAAAGACATGGGAAATTTTACACAAGTGATTGAGAGTGAGAGCATTGTTTGATGGGCACAGGAGGTGGGGACAATAGCTTTGGCGATAGAAACCTAACTTTCTATCTTGACTAACATAGGCTTTGGACCACAAAAAAAAACTTTAAAATTATTGTGGGATCCACTACTTTAAAAATTCGTGACTCATAATGTACTATTATTCTCACATTTACCAAAAAATTGTTATGTTAACAAAGTCCTATGACTAATTGATTGTTGCTAACATATCAATTTTTTTTTATGGTACATTGTGAGTCAAGTTGCGAATGCTTTAAATACGACATATGTATACATTAGAAATGAATACGCCATATTACTTAAGATATGAATGTTTTAAATGGATATTTAACTGTTCAATTATATATGCATAGTCTCATTTGCTTGTGGAGTTCATAATGACACAGCACCACAAGTCATCTCCAGAAATTAAGCGTGAAACTCTCACAAAACAAGGAACATAACTTCAACAACACGAACTGGAGAAAAAGAAAAGTAAAAAGGCGTAGACTCACACGCAAGTCGAGGTGCGGTGGCTGGTAGGTTAGTCAAAGGAAGAAGAAGACGATAAAGTTCATGCTGAGAGAAACCCTAAATGGCTGGGTTTCACCGTAACGAACGGGAGGCGAGAGGGAGCTACTAAACCCCAATCACGCATTGGTTACGCCCGAATCTGTCTAGATGGATTGCTTCCGGCAGTCAACCCCGCATGCGTCGAGAAGTCGCCTGAAATACTTAGAAAGTTGAGTCACTTTCTAGGGAGATGTTTGAGCGGGAACGCCGGCGCCACTCTCGTCTCTCCGCCTTTGGACCACGGCATTTGGACCCTCTTTCTCTGTCTACCTTCTCTCCAGACCTCCACCACCTGCAACCACCACCTTATCGCGTACCCGCTTCGAGCTGCATGTGCCTTCCCCCTGACTCGATCTCCCCCCACATGAATCTTTGGTCGTTAGAGACTAGGCATTAATGGCGGCAGCCTAGTGTTGGTAGCTAGCTACGTATCTGAACCCCAATGGACAGAGGTGGGGGACGGGAGGGAGAAGAAAACGACAGGTGGTCTTCGGTTGAGGCTGGTCATGTGACCGAGGTTGACTAATCAACCGCAAGAAGATCTCCGGGAATCCCCAACTTTTTGTCAGGTTTCCTGCGCCCACGTGCTTTCTTGATTATTTGGCCAAAGTATTAACAATGTCTTTTCAAGTTCTGAACGTGGTTAGCTCTGGCGTTGCCGGGGGGGCTCGTGCTTTACGAGAATGAAACGGGAGAGAGGGAAGTTTGGGAATCGAATTGGAAAATTGTTGGTCAAAGAGGGGGCAAAGTCCCCGCGTTGTAAGGATCTCTCGTTGAAAGAGCAGCCCTAGAAGCATCATTAAAAAGAACCAGCCAACCGTCAGAAATGCATGCGCAACCACCGGGAAAGAAAGTGGGGCTCATCTTTCAAATTTGCCCAAGCATTCATGAGTTCAGTTCGGTTAGTTTAACGGGCCTTTTTAGGATAAGAAGTTGTCTGCCCACTTCAGTTCGTGGAGTCACGAGTGAGTGTTCGTGGCATATTAGGGTTCGATGTCCGACAAATCTTGAGTGGAAGATGTAGCAGATTGGGGCAGGGGTAGTTCGGTTTGGTTCACTGGGTAGGTTGGACAACTTTAGAAGAAATGAATGGGGTGTTTATTAATAGGTTTCATTCCACAAAAAACCCTAAACTAGTAAGTACGTGATAAATTTGCTTCAAATTATTTTTTTGACCACTAAAAACCCATGATGGTTTGGTATACATGTGATAAATTATTTTAAATTAATTTTTAATGATGAAAAATCATAAATGGATACATCTGTGATAAATTTATTCTCCATTAATTTCGGTCAATTGGGTTAGTACTACGAAAAATCTCAAAGTAATACACATGTGACAAACGGAGAATAAAATCTCAAACCGGTACAGTTGACAACTGTCAGGTATCATTCAACTTAGTAATTTAATAGTCAAATTTAATGAAAATTAATAGAGGCTAAATTTGTCATAGATTTTCCGATTTGAGGCTTCTTGTGATAAAAAAAAATTAGTTTAAAATAAATTCGTCACAAATATGCTTAAATTGGGAATTTTAGTAGTCAAAAATTAGTTTGGACGGTTTAGAGTTTTTCTTAATATTAATTCTTATTGATATCATGATATGAGGTGGAGTGTTGTGCAACACGATCTGTCACATGAGTAGTGGAAAAATGAAGGCCCATATGGCCGCGAAATCGATATACGATTCCAAAAGAATTTGAATGTCTGACATAAGGTGGTATAAAAACGTGAGTGTATACATCGATGAGATACGTACGAACGTAGATACGATGGGACGCGTGTAAGACAAGGGGAGGCGAAAAGCGCGTGGGATGTCGGCAATGAAAAAAGGGGGCTTGGAACATTCAACCGTCGGGGGGGTGGGGGCCCACAGTAACGAACACGAGGACGAGGTGGGGGTGGCAGGGGGGCGCACATGGGTGGGTAACGTGGCAAACTGTCGAAACCGACAATAACCGCGGATCTCGTCGCTTCTGCTTGCCTCGAGACAACCACCCCCACCACCTCTCTCTCTCTCTCTCTCTCTCTCTCTCTCTCTCTCTCTAACTTGCCTTCCCGCCCTAGAAAGATCCCCCGGGCCCCACTATACCCACCTCAATTTCTCTGATAACATAAACTATGGTCATCGTCATTTTCTTGATTTTTTTACTTTGTACCGCAATCTGATGGAGAAAATTTCCTCTTTTAAAATCGATTTTTTTTTTGGGTATGTACGAGGAGCAACTCTTTCTGCAAAAATATTTGCACTTTTACAAATAAATGTATATAGCTTTGTAATAAAGCTTTAATTTCTCGCTCAAATTTCTAAAATTACGGCACGTTATTTCACTTACATTTTCTATGACAAAAATAACATACACTCGACAGTGCACTGCTTTCGCATGCTGTATAGGAGGAGCAACTTTGTCGACGATCATAAACGTCAAAATAGTTTGTTATCTATGAATTATCAAGAGAAAAGATTGAATTGGACATGAAGGAAAGTGATTATTGATGTGAAGTGGTTGATAATGAAAAGTGATGATGGTTTAGACAAGATATCTCTTCTCAAAAGATATGTTGTTTAGTTGTCTATTAATAAGACCAAATTACACATTGTTCATAACAACTTTCTCTTCTTCATAATCCTCCCTTCATTTTTTTTTTTTTCGCACAAGCTTGACAATACATTCAAGGTGAAATTTCAAAAAAGGAATAAAATAATTGTTGAACTTGTTTTTTTGGTGATCTTGGTGAATATTTTGGAGGTATATTTGTTTTGAACCCAAAAACAATTATAATGCAGGCAAATAATACATTTAAAAAAAGGAATCCTTGTCACGCATCAAAGTATTGAATCACAATCAAATTTTCTCAACAAAAACTCAAAAAGACGGGCTCAATGACAAATACAAGTTATTTGCACTTGGGGTCTAAGAATGAGTTTGTATCGTGCACTTGTTGCTCAAAAATTGAATAACCAAACCTTATTTGTGACGTGAGTTTACACATACCCAACCTATGTGAACAATTGTTATTCATTGGCAATGTAACACAATCATGACGATGCCACAGGGAATAGAACACAATCATAGCGATGCTACAGAGAATAGATCCCTTTTCAATCGATTATACGTCATTTCAAGTGGTGGAATGACATAGAGAAAAAAAAAATTGGGAAGCATATAGAATTTTACATATTGAAAAGGAGATCTAGACTGTCAATATGGAAAAATTGTTCACAAAATTTTACGCTTATTACACTTTTATCAATCAGTCCTCAACTTTTTAATTTTGTCAATTGAGTCACAAACCTTTTTACATTTTGTTCATTAAGTTCATTCGATCAATTTTGACTGAAAATCACCGTCAATCTTTCTACATAGAGAAGTCAGTGTTGATATGAATAATTTTAATAATATTTTAAGGCAAAATGATACTTCAAAATGTCAATATTTTGTACAGTACTCACTCTGGTGCCAATATTTTTTTTTATCACTTAAATAACGATATTTTGAAAAAATGATTATTTAAATGCCAACTTCGATAACGTTGTCGGAATTTCTTGCGTCAGCACTAAAGTGATCGTTTTTCTTTGATTCTCACTTATCTAAGTGCTAATTTTTTTGAAAAAAACGATTATTAAAATGCCAACTCTGGTGAGATCACCGAAATTTCTTGTCGTTGGAATTAAAATAGTCATTTTTTTCTTCGATTTGGTACTTCTATTAGAAAAAAATATATTGACACCAAAGTGAGTTCCTTACACAAATATTAACACTTGAAGTGTCATTTTGCCAATATTTTTATTTTTATTTTATTTTATTTTTTATTTTTTTTTCTTTTTGTTTTATTTTTTCAAAGGGCCAGCAACCCCCGCCAGTCCGAGCTAGCCATTGCGAAATGATAATTTATTTTATATAAAATTGAAATATGATATTCTCGAACATTATCAAAATCGTCTATTTTTCATAGTTGTCTCGCACAATACGCAGATTGCGCGAAGCATCGATGTGAATCTCGCGCTCTTTACATCTCTCACTCTTGACACCAATCACCATTCATGAAATCATTTCTATTTGCATACTAGCTCTTGGTATATCTATTGCTGCGCCGACAATTTTCGAGGTAATACATCTTTGCTTCAAACTACCAACTGCCAGTCACGGCGGACCTAACAGATTCTAGGACACGAAGTTGTGGGCACCACAAAACAAAAAGACGAAAGGGTGGGGGAGAAAATGGACTTGCCGTGCCGCCTCCCCAACATCGCTCATGGGTCACTTCAGCTCGGACAGCCGCATTGCCGGACCTCCGTCCTTCTTCACAAAGATAAATGTTTTTGGCTTTCATATTTAATTTTTTTTCTTTTGTTTGTGGAGGTTTGGTTGGGGAAAAAAGGACATTGATGGAGGAAAAGGTTAGGTTTCCGTCTGCAGATTGCAGTAATGCAATAAGCAGGATTCTGGTTGCATCCATGGATTTACGAAGTTTTTCTAGCGAGTTTGTCATCACAACGATGACTTAATGTCGGTGGCCGCCTTCATTGCCGCCTTTGACTGCAATTTCATCCAAATTGATCTCGCGCGACTCCTGTATGCACTCACCTTTTCGATTGACCAAAAAACAAAAAACCTTTTTCGATCAAATATTTGTTGGTAGGAGTTTTTGTTTCTGCCACCTCCTTTAAACAATTTGTGTTCCGACCAAAAGAAAAAAAACTAATTTGTTCACGCTAGAGTATTTGTTCATTCATCTTTGATTGGGACAAGTACCAACAAAGTCTCGAACCTATTGCATCTACTCAATTCAATTATGAATCTTTTAATGTTATAAATGTTTACGCCAATGTTGATCGCACCACGTAGAATGGTCGAAGTTCATCTCATTATTTTTCGGCCAAAAATTAACCGGATGGATTCAATGGTAAATCGTTAAAAAAGGCTAATAATTTAATTGGTGCAATTGAAAAGTTTAGGACTAAATCGGCATAAATGCAATGGATTTGAGATTTTTTCTTTTGTACTTTCCCTCTTTGATTAGACCTGGCAACCATGAACACAAATTAGAGCTTTCGGTTTATTGCATGGATTAGCCTTTGATGCTTGAGTTTGACGTCGGGAGGAAGGTAAGACGACTCCTTAGTGATAGACATGACATAATTATCACTATCCTCGTCACTATCAGCAACCCGCCAGCATTATCATCAATAGACTCAGTCTAATTCCGTTACGCGCTCCTTGTTATTACCTTCAGTAAATCCCTCTAAGATGCTCATCTTACCATAATGTCAACATATAGCACAAGCGGCTTTAGATTATTATGTCTCTGCGGGTTTGCACTATCTTGCTAACACGGGCAACTAGATCCCATCTACTAAAGTAGCAAGCATGAGTTCATTAGATATATTCTAAGGACGGTCTCGCTCCGAATCAAATGCGAATCTATGTCAAACCGTCCAGCTTCTAACTAAGAAAAAAAAAATAAGAACTAAATCGATATAATGCAACAAGTTATATATATAATATAATATTTGATATTTGATGCATTTTATGTAACTATCCCGAAATTCTGCATTTTCTGAGTACGAAGAGTTCGCCCGAGTCCAACCAAGACGCGCCAATACGTTGTACCAAGCCAGGCCGATGCTTCCTCGTTTGTCGCCGGCGACCAATTGCGACTTCTCCAGTTGGGAAACGCATATGATCCATTGCCAACCGCCCCACCGTTCAATATCCGCGTGTGCTAGATTTCGAAGCGAAGGCCCCCCACTCATATCGACGCTTGCGTGGCGCCACGTTACTGAGCCGACCTTTTCGATTCAGATAAGTTTGGTGGGGGGAGAAGAGGTGGGAGGGGGGGACCATCCTCGTCTTCGAAGGCGTGCCTCTGCGTGTCCGCGCCGACGATTAAAACATGGAAACCTGCCTCGTCGAAAGAAAAGAAGAAGAACTTCCCTTTGCCCATTGCACAGTTTCGATAAAATCCATTTTGATTGTGTACAATGTGGTGTGTTTTTGGAAACCTACGCAAAGTCCTGAATTCCTGTTCATGCATCACGTTGTTATTATAGGTCGTGTCAGCATGCGCGCGGCCACCAGTGTTATGCTTTTCTTTTCTTTTCTTTCTTTCTTGTTTCGATATAGTCCCATGAAAGTAATATAAGAACTACACGGCTCACTTCTTGGCAAGTGTCATTAACCGTAAGGAACGCGCTTCGGACAGATCATGCCTGCGGTGGAACGAGTGTGTGAGGGTGCGTTTATTTCATGGAATACCTTAAATGTGGAAGGGGAAAAAAAAAAGAATTCCAAAAAAAAAATTGTTGGTTATATCGTCCGGAGAAGATTGGGACGACGGGAATGTTTTTATGGGCCATAGCAAAATAACCTAACTATTTTCGTTAGGATTCGAAGCTCCAAAACATAAATAAAGTAAAAGAAAACAAGACACAAATTTATTTGTTGCATCCTTAAACTAAAGCCTACATCCAATAGATGATTTCACTATAATTGCAGCCCGCACCTCTTCTATTTTTCATCCATCAATTATGAGAGAAAAAGTAAGTATAGCGTTATTATTTATGGACCCAAACTCAAACTGCCAATGAAAAAAAATGTCGTCAAAACTATAAAAGTCCTATGGCAGCTCGGGAGCTCTGCCTCCGTCGAGCTCGCGGACCCCCACCCGCTCAGCGGGGAGTGAAATCCCAAGGCCTTTTCAGTTGATGGGGAGCATGCATCACACCTCCATATTTCTCTTGAATGAAGAATAGATATATTTTTTATTCATTTATTTTGTTGGACGACATGAGCAATTATCTATCCGGAAAATGTTTTTCCAATCTCAACTCGCCCCCTTGGCTTGTGTTTCACGAGAGGAAGACTTGGCTAATGCACAATGGTGGATTGAGGGGAGTGATGGTCATGTGTGGCCCTGGGTAGCGCATGAGTAGTGTCCACGAATGGGAGGGCAAATCGATGGTCGGTCCGCGCCCTTCCCTTTCGTGCGTGGCCAAAGTGACAATTGATCATTGTCCTGGCCACAGGCTAGAAAAATCGATTCTCGACCGTCTCTTGGTGGTGGGGCCCTGTCCCCGTCCTTCCTCCGAGCTTTTTCTCCTCTAATCTCTCTCGGTCGCCAACGGTCGTGTCGCGTGACCCCACGACCGGACCCCGCCCCTTTTCCCCCATCTGCACGTATCGCTCCGAAACCCACTGCGTACTCCGCAAGCATACTCATCGACAACAAGCACCTTCCCTCGCCCTGCTTACGCAGCACGCCGGCACGTGCGGCACTTCTGCTCTAGAAATCAACTTCTGCCCAGAAATTGACTTCTTTTTTTTTTACTTCTAAGCATAAGTTGAATTTTTATTTTTTTTGAGAGAAGTAAATTTTTGTTTACTTCTTCGAGTAGTTTTGGAGCAAAAATAAAATAAAATAAATGCTTCAGAAGTAGAAAAATGAATGTATGTAGCCAAACGGTTTTTTACTGCAGAAATTACAGTACCAAATGGATTTTTTTTACTTCATAAGTGCTTTTGGAGCACATAAATTCTGCTCCAAAAATATTATCATGTGCCCTCGAAAAGACGAGACGCGCGCGCGACAGCTCATGTCCCCACACGCGAGTCTTGGGAAGGAAGGATTTTCGCTTGATATTGACAACAACACCTTCTCTTACCCAACTTATGCAGCACGTCGGACTGTGCGAAAATATCGGCCCTGGTCCTCTTCGGCCTTGTCGCTAGACTAGCCTCCTCCTCGTCAAAGGGCCTTGCATAACAACACTTCTACTCTAGGAAAAATCAACTTTCAGTCAGAAATTGATTTTTTTACAAAAATTTTAGCAAAAGTTGATATTTTTAATTCTTGAGAGAAGTAAATTTTTGTTTACTTCTTCGAGTGGCTCCAAAATTACTTTTGGAGCAAAAAAAAAAAACTCCAAAGTAGAAAAATGAAGGTATGTAGTCAAGCGAATTCCTGCTGCAAAAATTAGATTACCAAATGGATTTCTACTTCAGAGGTACTTTTGGAACACAAAAATTCTACTCTAAAAGTGTTGTCATGGGTACTCGAAAAGGCGAGACATGCGTGCGAGTCTTGAGGAAGGAAGGATTTTCACTCGATATCGACAATGACACCTTCTCTCGCCCCACTTTTGTTGCGAAAAATCTCGGCCCCAATCCTCCTCAGTCGTGTTGCTAGACTAGCCTCCTCCTCGTCAAAGGACCTCGCATGGCAACACTTATACTCTAGAAAAAAATCAACTTCCAGTCAAAAAATTGATTTTTTTTTTATAAATTTCGGAGCAGAAGTTGATTTTTTTTTACTTCTCGAGAGAAGTAAATTTTTATTTGCTTATTCGAGTGGCTTCAAAATCTTTTTTCGGAGAAAAAAATAATACTCCAAAAGTAGAAAAATGAAGGTACGTGGCCAAATGGGTTTCTGCTGTAGAAATTTCATTATCAGACGGGTTTTTACTTCAAAAGTACCTTTAGAGTACGTAAATTTTACTCCAAAAATATCATCACACGCGCCTAAAATGGCGAGACGCGCTCAGGGCGGCTAGTGCCCCCACGCGTGCGACTCGCGAGGGAGGGGGAGGATCTTCACTTGATATGGACGAGGGGTCAAAGGTCGGTAGGATCGGGACGACTTGACCCCCGGCCCGCGTTGATTTTGGAAAAATTTGAACGGTTGGTGGGAGGATGGCCAAGATTTGGGACAATGGGAAAAGAGAAGCACCTTTTTTTGAAAACGTTGGATCGAGGCTGGGGCCGGTGTGGGGATTGGACGTTGTTGGGGGTGGTCGTTAGTTTCGTTTCCTTGGCATAAAAGGATTCTCCTTGGCCGACCCCTTTCAGTTGGTTTCTCCCCCTCCTTTTCTTTTACCCCCCAAAAAAAAAAAAATAAAGAAAAATAATAGGATTATTCTGACCCAAAAATAAATAAATGAATGAATAAATGAATAATAAGATTATCCTTTTCCCCCTTTTTCCAATTCCATCTTTTGGTGTGGGGGCGCAAAACGCTGTCGTTTCCCACGAGCTTTGACCGCACTTTTCTATGTCCCGCTTTCCTCGTTTTCTCACCCCTTTTTTTTTTCTTTTCCTATTTCCTACTAGCGCTTTCGGAAAGTGCGAAGTTGAAAATATTATCTGGATTTTTGGATTCATCGCTACGAATATCCCTTCCTTCCTCGTTAGACAAACAACACCCCCTCTTCTTCCTCCTCTTCCTCTTCTCTTGTTCTTGGCGCATCCCGAATTTTGGGAGATTTCTTTGATGTTAAGCGCAAATTTTAGCGAATTCACGCACACAAATTTTAGAAGGAATATGCTTACCCGACATTATTTTTTTTCTCCTATTATGAGATTGACAGCATATCGTGAATCACGAAAGGAAAAATTATTATGGGGTAAAATTCGTGGCTTGCAAAATGTTGTTGTTCTCATAGACACCAAAAAAAAAAACTTATTATATTAGCAAATTCCATTTTAGAATGATTAACTTTCCTTCGTCCTTGTTTTCGGGTTGAACCCATGGGGAGAGATCTGTCGACTCGAAATCGTTTGGAATTCGAAAAATCAAGCATGTTAGCTATTAAAGGATTTTAAATAGATTTAAAAAAGAAAAAAAAAGGAGCGATGACTACCATAATAAAGTTACCGCGAGAACAGACCAATAGTCCTCGGTCCTTGTAAGGGTGGGTCACTGTGGTGCCGGAGGTTGAGGGAACTTGGCGAATAAGGTCGACATCACGGACTTTCAGAGGAAAAACTTCGCGTCCCCCTGCGTATTTCGAATGGCTATTCATCTACAATACAGATTAAGACAAGGTTTATACCTCAAAGTGAATATTACCTTTTCCTTTCCTCTTTTTTTTTTTTTTGTTTGTTTTTGGTTGGGGGATTTTCTCGTTGCAGATGGCGGTAAAAGTACCGTCATTAATGATTTCAATAATGGCCTCATCAACCCAAATTACGAGACGAGACACTTATCATTAATGCAGAGAGAGAGAGAGAGAGAGAGAGAGGTCCTTCCGTTTTTTTTTCATCTCACAAACAGCAAACGAGCTGTGGATTGTTAATGCACAAGATGATGCGATGGATCACGGGGGAGCACGGGGCCAGCACGGATGGGTGCCCCCATGGGCATGAGAAGAGATTAGGTGTGAATTGCAACATGCAAGGATGCCTTTTGTTTCCTACTTTCTTTAAAGGAATGGGAAAATGGCCAAAAGAGAAAGAGAAAAGGAGGGAGGGAGGGAGGGAGGGAGGGAGGTCATTTTGAGCTGATGCCCCCGCTTTTCTGCAGAGTCACAGGCCTGCAGTTGGTAAACGACGAGACTACCGCAGGCTGAGTAGGCATAGGTTTAATCACGTCAGAGAGATAGAATGCGATATCCATATAGCATTAAACATATATAATAAAAAAGACCCACAAAAGATAAAAGGCTTTGTTTCGACTGAAAATGCGGACTAACAAAGATTAGTGGATTAGGGATATGACAGACGCCATGTTGCTGTATAAAAGCCGCCAGGGGCAACAGGCAGGGACGCTCATCCGTAACCAGCACAAGTGAGAGAGAGAGAGAGAGAGAGAGAGAGAGAGCTTCATACATCTCCTCGAAGGCTTTGGTTTTTCTGATGTTTGGTTTGATCTCTGGAGCTTGACCCCTTCCTTATGCTCCTTCTTCTTCTTCTCCTCCTCCTCCTTCCTAACGTCGTCGGTCCACGGTGAGGAAAAAGCCCAGAAACAGAGGCGGAGAGATTGGTGGGGGGAAGTCAGTTTTTTGGGTACCAAGCTCGCTGCTTTCGTCTCCGGGAGCTGAATTAGAAGGTTTCCTTCCGCAACACCCTTTGTTCGTTTCCTGGGCTCCCTTCTCCTCTCATTATGTGTGGTTTGTTGGGTGACAGCTTGAAGAAGAGAGATGCAGATAAGGAAGAGTGGGGTCCTTTTTTTGTTGGCCTCGCCTCTCTGATGTTTGTGCTGCTGGTGTAGGTGTAGAGATAGAGAGATAGAGATAGAGAGAGAGAGAGAGAGAAAGAAGAGATGAAGTACGTGCTGGTCACTGGAGGAGTTGTGAGCGGTCTCGGAAAAGGGGTGACCGCCAGTAGTATCGGCGTGCTTCTCAAGGCGTGCGGACTTCGCGTCACTTCCATTAAGATTGGTATTTTATCCATCCCTCTCTCCCTGATGCTTCGAAAACTCGTCTAGCTAGTTGAGTTTGCGTTAGATCTCCCTGGTCATTTGCTTTTGGGAACGTCCAAGGTCGAGCATTTGCATTGTCTGCTTTAATTTCGGCTGCTGCTTAGAATTTTGTTGAGCGTTTTCCTTCTTCCCATTCATGGTTCCTCAAAGGAAGATCATTCTTCTGCAATACTACAGAAAGATATGGGTCCATTTCCTCTCTGGACTGCACCTCCTATAATGAAATATTTGGCTTAGATGGAGTGGTGAATCCTTCGAAACACCTCTTCTTCTTGTTTGTAACACACTGGCATAGCCGCTGCAGCTGATTGGTGTCTCTTTGATGCAGATCCATACCTCAATACTGATGCTGGGACTATGTCCCCCATCGAGCATGGGGAAGTTTTTGTCTTAGATGATGGTGGTGAGGTAGGAATGATTATCTTCCGCAATCTGCTATCGAAAATAGATCGAACTTTAATTAATAACTGGTCTAGTAGGAAATACTTTTTTTTCTCCTGATGAATAGAATTGTGAGTCTCCAATTACATGTGTTCCATATGGAGGGGGGAAAAAAACGGAAATCCACCAATTTTCTGTGACTTTCAAATGATCTCTCAGCAGCACAGAATGGGGGAAACTACACAGGGTTGATTCAGGTTGGTCATTGCTGAGACGATTCTCTGCTTTTATCTGTTTTGGTTTTCAAAGGTGGACCTGGACCTTGGAAACTATGAAAGGTTTCTGGATATCAAGTTGACCCGCGACAATAATATCACCACTGGGAAAATTTACCAGGCAAGTGCATAGAAATGCTTATATTCCTGCTACTTTGCATTTTCTGCCCGAACTTCTTACAATCAATTACTCATTATGACGCCCAGTTACTGAGAACTTTTTTTTTTTTCCTCCTTTGATGCACGGCAGTCAGTCATTAACAGAGAGAGAAGGGGAGATTATCTGGGGAGGACTGTTCAGGTTGTTTAGTACTGTGTTTCTGTCATCGGACCTCTTATGGAGCTATATGCATGCTGCTTCTGTTTCTTACTCTTGTGTTTTCCGGAATGTAGGTTGTGCCTCATATTACAGATGCCATTCAAGAGTGGATTGAGCGTGTGGCAGTGATACCTGTTGACGGAAAGGAAGGTCCAGCTGATGTATGTGTCATTGAATTGGGTGGGACCATAGGTCAGTAGCAGTTATGTTCACCGGACCAGCGTTAGCGTTCTGTTTATTAGTTAAAGAAAATTTGACATCGTACTGGACTATCAAATGCAGGAGATATTGAATCTATGCCGTTTATTGAGGCTCTAGGACAATTTTCATATCGTGTCGGTGAGGACTTCTTCTGGGGCTACATTTTTTTTGTTTTGTTTTTCTTGGATCCTGGATTTTACGTTGATGGTTGATTCCTCCTCATTTAGGTGTTGGAAACTTTTGCCTGATCCACGTCAGTCTTGTGCCAGTTTTGAATGTCGTTGGTGAACCGGTAACGACTCAAGAAACTCCCTCTTTGTTGTTCTCTCTTTTCTTGGAAGAAAGAACACTGATATGGTCTGGCAGCCTTAAATGAACTTTTGATATGTTATTCAGAAAACAAAGCCAACCCAGCATAGTGTGAGAGGACTACGAGGCCTAGGGTTGACACCAAACATCTTAGCTTGTCGCAGTACGATGGTCTCTCCCTCTCTCCGTCTCTTTCTATGTGTGTGCGTGCGTAGATCACGTTTGCTGGAGCCACTTGACAAGTATGTATGTCATATGCAGGCACTGGATGAGAATATAAAGGCCAAACTCTCACAATTTTGCCATGTTCCGGTACGAAGCAAAATTTGAATCTGTATACTCCTCAAGTATCTGGAGTGGATTTTCTCTTTGTAAATTAGCTAAGTTTGCTGATGTGGTTTCTTCAGGTACTAACCACTTCATTTTTGTTTTACAGGTTGAAAACATCATCACTATTCATGATGTTCCCAATATCTGGCACATCCCTTTGCTTCTAAAAGTATGTGTTTTACCTTTTTGTCATAAAATGTTAATTATTGCGTTATTCAAGAAATTAATTACAACGAAAATAACTGTGTCTTTATATTTGAATCAGGATCAGAAGGCTCACGAGGGAATCTTGAAAGTGCTGAACCTTCTAAGGTTTGTCACCTTGCCTTATCCCTCATTGCCAATTTTCCGCGTTAATCTACTTAAGTATCAACTCTTCGCAGTAACAAACCTCTTTTTGTGCAGTGTGGCTCAGGAACCTGTTTTAAAAGAGTGGAGTTCTAGAGCTGAACTTTGTGACAAATTGCATGAGCCTGTGGGTTATAAGCAGTTTTACTATGTTCAATCTCCTTACATTGTACAACTTAACAACATTCTTATCCTATCATATAACTGATCTGCAGGTCAAAATTGCAGTGGTTGGGAAATACACGGGTCACTGCGATTCGTATCTCTCCGTCATTAAGGTGTGTTAGCTTTTTCTGATCCTTCATTTAAGTTTCCTGGATTCCTCTGCTGCTATTGTACATCTACAATAGTTATGAATGAACTTTTTGCTTATTATGCTATCGATTTCTTTGCATTTGTGGCTGACTTCAAGTCTATATTCCATGACCTCATGGGCTTCCCACAAGCCATTTAGAATTGAGTAGATTTTCATCTATCAATTATATTGGACAGCATTATATAATTTTGTATTTCTGTTTTCAATTGATTTTATTGATCAGTAGTTGGTCACTGACATAAATTTTTTATTCAAGGTCCAAAAACATTCTTGTTGCTTAACAGCCTGGTTAATCTTACTTTTCTAAGTTCAAGATCTTAGAGCATGTACTACTATTTTTCGGTTTCTAAAAGGACAACAAGTGGTGCATACTAGTATATTTTTGACCAAAAGTTAAGCTCAGTGTATTACCATTCGTGCCTTTTGTCAGCACTAGCTTGTTTTTCCACTTGAAAAGACTCTTAAAAGTTCTTCTTTGACTTGTATAATGTTAATGTCGCATTCAGAAAAATGAACTTTGCCAGTTTCCTGCGGTAATATGCGTTTAAGATGAATGCACGTACTGGTTTAGTCTTCTTCTTCTTCTTCTACTTCTTCTTCTTGTTGTTGTTTTGCATAAACTTCGTTTTGCTTTCATTCATGTGATTCTTTTGCTTTAGGAATAAGGTTTAAACACCTTCTAGCTGTGCTATTCCATAGTTCATTTGAGAACCAAATGTTCCCTTACCTTCAGTATATAATGTGCCTTTTGCAGGCCCTCTTGCATGCTTCTGTTGCTTGCAGTAAAAAACTTGTTGTGGACTGGGTTCCAGCTTGCGACCTTGAAAACGTGACAGATAAAGAGGTTATCTGTTAGTTCTGATCTTTCTTTTGTGGCATTATCATTTCTCTTGTTAACCAGTTGAATGACTCTTAACTGCAGAACCCAGAAGCTTACAAGGCTGCGTGGAAAAAACTAAAGGTTGGTTTGGCCTAGGCTTTGATGGTCCTGGAACGTCAATTTACAAGCACATTCTGTACTCTGCTCCACTCTTTTGCTTTGACCTCTTCATATTTATCACTGTAATTTTTCTTCAGGGCGCAGATGGTGTTCTAGTTCCTGGAGGTTTTGGTGATAGAGGAGTGCAAGGGAAGATTCTTGCTGCAAAATATGCCCGAGAAAACAGAGTCCCTTACCTTGGGATTTGTCTGGGAATGCAGATTGCTGTTATTGAATTTGCAAGATCCTTTCTTGGTTTGCAGGATGCTAATAGTACTGAATTTGATCCTAAAACCAGGAATCCCTGTGTGATATTCATGCCCGAGGTTATACAATTGTGCTATTCCATTGAAATTGAGAATTTTGAGACGCTTCATTTTCATGTCAGTATGGATCCTTATGATGTAACATACTTACAGGGCTCTAAAACCCACATGGGAGGAACCATGCGTCTTGGATCTAGGAGGACATATTTTCAGGCACTGGACTCTGTATCTGCAAAACTGTATGTGTCAACAGTAGAAGTAGCATTCTTCTTAGACATAACTTGTTAGGTGTAAGGCTATATACTGGGAAGGCGCATATGCTTCTGCATGAATTTGCTGTGGAGTGTTACAAGTACATTCTAAGAAATATGTCTACAAATGTCCATGAGCATGTGAGATTTTTTTTTTTTGTGTGTGGGGGGGGGGGGGGGGGTTTTGTGTGTGTGTTGGTGGGGAATCAATTCGGTGGTTGCTCTGATAAACGCCTAATGTATGTGCTGTATATCCGTTGTAGTTATGGGAATCAAAGATACATCGAGGAGAGACATCGCCATAGATATGAGGTGGGTTATGACGAAATATCTACTTCCCCTTCACAAGCTTTTTGGCAAAAGGAGTGACTTTGCTTCTTCTGCAGGTAAATCCTGACATGGTTGCACGCCTTGAAAGTGCTGGCATTTCTTTCCCCGGCAAGGATGAAGAAACCGGTCGGCGGATGGAGGTAATTGCTGTTGCAGAATAATCAGCCATGTTCAAATGTCTTTGCCATAGCTGACTCAACAAGTATTTAATGTCGCTACAGATTGTTGAACTGCCCAATCATCCATATTATGTTGGAGTTCAATTTCATCCTGAATTCAAATCGAGGCCCGGGAAGCCTTCACCTTTATTTTTGGGTATTTCTCTTCCTATTAAAAAATGAGCACTTGACCTTGATTTTTCTTTCTTTGCCGTTTTTGTTGCATGAATCTTTTGCTGAATTCAAGTGCAACATATTATCCTAATCCCTATCTTAGAAATTTCTTTGTTCCTCTCTATATACAAAATGCTAAACACCATCCCCCTATACACCTGCAGAAAAAGAGTTCCATTATGAAACTAGTTACCTGGACCTTTCTTATCACAATTCCAAATGGAGCTGAGTACCTTTTCTGACATTTAGGGTTTTTTAGTGGGTGAAGATTGTCGACAACTAGTAGGGTTGAGATTACCTGAATAATTCAAAATGAGAGGGGCTCTAGTTGGCTCAAATTCTGAATAGTAAAGAAGTGGAAAGGAACATGAATCTGCGTTGTGCTTGTGCATCGGTGAAGTTTACAAACTGTGCAAATAATATTCTGTTATGTCACATATAGGCTTTGTGGCGGCATCGTGTGGAGAGTTGGATGCAGTTCTTCCACGCTGCGGTGGCCAGGAAAAGGTCTCATCAACTTATCGCATCAACGGCCACTTGCCGCATAAAGGATTCCCGAACGGCAAGCCTACTAACGGCTTGTTGAATGGCGTTTACAACATTTGCAATGGTGTGCCCTTGTGATCGAGACATAGGTGTCGCCCACGGCAAGATCTTTTCTTCTGGTGTGTTTGGCGAGCTAGATTGACAATTTTTTTGAGTAGATGGTAGAGGGGTCTGTACAGATTTTGGAGCACGAGCAGGCGTTAACACAGCTTTCCCGAAGAGAACAGAGCCTGACCCGGTCTTTTAAACGGGGGGACTTTTGTTCATCAGTATTGTATGTCTGTACTGAGGTGGTTTGTCGCGAGTTGTGGGAGTAATACCCTTGGGACTTAATACTTAACTATCTAGTTGCTTTCTCGAGCAATGTGATCGTGCCGTGCATTTGTCAAAGTTTGATCTAAATTGTTCGCATGGTTGATGTTGTAGTAAGTATAAAGCGGTCTGTGGAAAAAGCAAGTATTCCCGCGAGATTGACAGAGGAGCCATTTATAAAATGTGGTACTGCATAAATGCCATGAGAAAGTAAGCTGCTGTAATTTCAGAATAAATCGGTCCAGAAAAGAGTTTAATACATCTGGCTAAAAGGCTAATACCTCACAACCATTACTTCTCACTGACAAGCTGTAACAAATGGGCTCAAAGTTCAAGCCCATGTCTCAATAGCCACAATTCAGCCCCCTTGCAAATTGTCTTTACCTAATATGCGCCTGAAGCAGCGAAGCCAGCGGAAAAAAAAAGAAAGGAGATCGTTCAGGAATTAGAGAGAAAAAAGAGGGAGGAGAGAGAAATATTGCACGTGCCCAATGTGGATACCTCCATAAGTTGAATCAACTGCAAATTGCAGCGCTGGATAAGTATTTAAATCGATTATTCGTCTACTCGAAGTAATTTTGGAAGTTAGGGCACAAATTTAGGGTTATGTCGATTTTGAGCTACAAAGTTAGATTTTGAGAGTTGTCAAGCCGTGAATATACATGAAAATGGTAGCTTTAGGTACTGTGGAGTCGTGGGATTTAACGGAACTTGATTTCAGCTTTATGATTTTTTTTTTCTTCAGAAACATGATTTTGAAGTTGACCATGCGCTATGAATAGAGCGCGACCAGTAGCTTTCATGCCAATTATCGTCAATATGTAGTCGTCTTTTGGATCAGCTAAGTGAGGATTCTTGTAGTATGTCCAAAGAGATTTCTTTGGATCGTAAGTTTTTTTGAAACGGAGCTCGGTGGAAAAAGTTATGGCACAAATAATTTTAGCACACAAGTGGACAACAATAGATTTCCGTTGTGGGCAAGCTTTTCTTTGACACATAGGCATCGGTTTATCGATGATTAGGCTTAGTTTAGTTGAGTCATTCGTTACGATACCCTTTTACTCGATTTTGATATCGTTTTTCCATTATTTGTTAGGAGTTTGAGTGCATCGGCTTGAGTAACTATTGGAGGTGGGATTTTGGCTGAATGGTGCTATCTCTTATTTGAATTTGTAAACTCATGCCTTGAAATGATAAAGATTTGAGTATCTTATGCGTTATTGAAGCATGTTTGTTGCATAAAATTTGGATCGAACATTAACTATTTTTTGGTTATTTGTGAATGGTTTGAGAGACTTTTTAATGAAAGGCGCTTTCAAATACTATGTTTTAAGAAGTGGATTCTAAAATGGTGCAGGAAATATGTTGATCAACAGAATTGAGAAAGATTATATGTTTTGGATTTGCGAAACCTTTTCGTGAAAGAATTACGAAAAGCTCTTGACTTTTGAGTATGGTTTATGAGATGTTATATATATCGACTTGTGAAATGCTTTTGTAACAATCATTTGATTTGATTCGGTTTGTAAAAACAAATTATAAGATGAGTCCTGAAATGATGTTAGAAATGTTTTATGAAAATAATTTATGGCGGATTAGTTGATTTACAAAATATTATGTTTTAGTTTGTGAACCATTTTGTGATATAGATTTTGAATTAACTTTGTGAATTGTGAAGGATGCTGATGTGAGTTTGTGTTGGTGCTTAATATGCTGTGAACTCAAACGAGAGGTTTGTAGATATGTGCATACTAGCTTAAGATATCCTTGTGGGTAGAGTCACCGGTATTATAGATGGAGACTTTGCCAAGAGGGAAATCTTGGTCGCGTTGTCACAGGGTGTTATGCGTGATCATGGTTAGATATTTGAGCACGAGGTTTATCAATGGAATGGACCATTAGTGTGTGATTCGAGTTTAATCGATGGAATAGACCATTAAAGTTTGATATGATGGAGATTAATCAATGGACTCGACCGTTGATATTTGAATTGTGATGGCGGTTTAAATGAGTATTTTTGAGCTATATAAATTTTGTCAAAATTATACAATCCATACTTGATTTGATATATATGTTATATCTTCGGTTTGGATTATGAATTTTTAATCTATTTTTAAATATGCATAGTGGGTGCTCGATCTGTATAGAACAAGTATGCACTACTAGCTGTGGTTGCTTACCCCTTTCTTTCCAATATTTTTAGGTTCATCGGTTACTGGTTAATAGAGCGAGTGTGTTATCGGCGGGGACCTTTAAGAGTTGATATTTGGGTGATTTGAGGCTACGTCCTCTGCATGAATGATGGCCGTGTCATCCCCCTTTTTTTGTTAGGAATCGGGGTGCGATATTTATCGATATTAGAGCTTAGTTATGATATAGGGTATAGATTTCATGGCACGTTGGGAGGTTTGTGTGTTAGTTTATAGAGCGCTTTGGTGTTTCGTTAGGTCATTGAACGTATGTTTCATTTTAGGTCCAAATGATCATCGGCATTGACTCAAAGAGTGAGAGAGCCATAATCATTCATAGCTTTCAAGTTTGTGGTGATCTCTAACGAATCCGAGAGGAAACTCTGGATTCATTCTTCCTTCGAAGTCGTGCCCGTTCTTTTGTGCTTCCGCTTTCAATTTGCTGAGCATTATTGAAGGAGCTTTTATTTTCTAAGATACGTGCGATTGAATGGAGAAAGGCTGGAGAATATAGGCTTCAGTTGCAAACTCGAGAAAAAAAAATTGAGAAAGCAAGATCAGAATTAGTCTCTGATGGGGGGGGATCTGTTAGATGCTCTCCCACTGGAGGGGGGGGGGGGGGGGGGGGAGGGTCATTGTGGGGAGGCGGGAGGCGGGGAAAAAAACCAAAAGGGGAGAGGGAGTTGTTGGGAAGGGGGAGAAACGGGAGGGAAGGGAGAAAGAAGGGAGGGGGGAGAGGGAAGGGGGGGAAGAGAGGAAGAGGAGTGGGAGACGTAAGGATAGGG